>VZRF01015586.1:105790-117537 GCA_013396875.1 Vireo altiloquus
CTATCATGTGCTTCTCAGATGACACCTGGTGGACAAAAGCGAAAGAGATGAAAGCAACCTGCCTTCATAATGCAGAACCTTGATTCTTGCTCATATTTTCACTACTGCACTTACTGCAGGTGCACCTATCAGCTGTCCTCCATACCCTGCTTATCCACCCCACGCCCCCAGTCCATTATTACAGTTGCCCAGAATAAGCATATATCATCCATATACATGCAATAGCTTTTTTTCAGTACTCATATCAATTATATTTACTCTTTAATTATTATTCTGACTCATGTCCTGAGTTTGTTTAATTCTGACTTGCAAGTCTGAGGATAGGCGAGCGTGGACACATCATTTCCAAAAATAAAAATACAAGGAAAGCCCTGGGTAGCAGCAACAGGGTGTTGTTATGGTGTGGGATAACTAGACAATTTTATGAATGCATTTACAAGTGGATAGTTGCACTGAGAGGGTTAAAGGCTTTGATTTCTTCTGATTATTAATTTACTCTTCCTCTTATAAACAAATTCCAGTTTGCTTCTGTTAGTGTGTCTTTTCTGCTTGATACTTTACAACTGCCCTCATGCAATTCCTACTGAGGTCTCAGAAATAAGTCACCAATATAAATGAAAAAAAAAAAAAGGCACTCTGAAGAGAAACATCTACTCAAAAAAGTGGGGTTTTTGGGGATGCTTATATCTTGTGGTGAAATAAGTGGTTTCCTCAAGGATCTCATGGATAGGAATATTAAATTCTGGTACGGTCCTGTTTCTCTATTTCAGGATTTCAGAAAATGTCAGATACTGCTGAACCAATGCTGTGACATATGAAGCCTCTGCCATAAATGAAGTGACCATGATCAATTCTTTGATTGCTGGCATTACATCTTCAGGTTAACAGCTTTTTTTCCTGTTCTATGTATACTCCATTCCTTTAAATGTTAACAGCTTTAATTTTTTCTTGCTCTATTTCCACGCCTTATTTTTGTGCCAAATCTTTAAAGATTCCATGAAGCAAAACACACGGAGAAGTCAGGGATTTGTTGACTTCAAACACCAAATCAAGACAAAAAACAATGTGGTAGAGGTCAGAAGGAAATTATGTAATTATCTAGATTGTTTCTTCTGGATTCAGGTTACCTGTTTGGCACAGAGGACATCCAAGAGTTGTGGCATTGTATTTGGTCTGGCTGAGACAGAGTGAACATTCTCTGTTGCAATCTGCAAACAGCTGTGCTTTGTGTTTGTAGCCACAACAGTCAAGACCACTCCAGTGCTGGGCTCCTGCTGAGCAGTGTGGTCTCAGGGCACACTCAGGTGGAATCAGGGCTCTCTCCAACACCTCCCACAAAGGCTAGCAGGCTTGGAGTGTGCAAGAGGTTGGGAGAGGAGATACAGCTGGGACAGCTGACCCATACTGGCCAGAGGGACACATTCCATACCATGTGATGTTGTAAAAACAAAAGCTAAGTAAGGGTGGTGAATTTTTTAATAAGGTGTTTGTCCTCTAAAGCAACTGCTACGTGTTCTGGGGCCATATTCCGAGGAAGTGGCTGGACATCACCAGCTAAGATCAATTAGAGAATAAATCTTTTTGCTTCCAAGTGTGGTCTTTGCCTTGATCTCAACCAATGAGTTTTTAATCTCATTTTCTCCCCCTGTCCTGATGAGCAGAGCAAGTGACGTGACATCTTTGTGGAGTCCTGGTGCCCAGTCAAGGTGAACCCACTGCAAGCATATCCTGGCTGAAAATGAGTTCTGCTCCATAGAGGGAATGAAGTAATGTCCTGGCAGAGCTGAAAGCCAAGGTTCATCTTTCTACCAGCATCACAGCTTGATGTCTGAATCTCAGGTGCCCAAAGCCAGAAGTAACCAAGACTAACTATCCTCCAGTACTTGAAATATTCCTGCACATGGTTTCCAGAACAACTGTGTGAAGTCCTCAGGATTCTGAGTAACTCAGAGATTGACAATCCAGAAACTGGTGAACTATTGAACAGCAGCTGAGTTACACTATGAGTGGAGATACCTTATTAAAGCACTTTCTGAAAACAGGTGCTTCCTGGGGAGCAGTCCCCGACCAGTGACCAATTTGCTGCTCAAAGTAACAGGAAACTTAAATGGGCTGACAGTCACCAAAAGAAAGAAAATGGTAACACAACTTACTTTTTTCTCTTACACCCAACAGTGAAGGCCAAGACAAAGAAGATATTGAAACTCTGTTGTGAAAAGAATACTTTTACAAGCCAATCTGTGAGAACAATCGTCTTTATTTTAGGCTGAAGACTATTTTCAGGTTTTGAAATTTTCTCCTTTACCTTTTTAATTCCTATTCAGCAAGTACAAAGAGAACAAGTATAGTCATAAAATACAAAGAGGAAAGCTGTATCTGGAAAGTGCTGTTAAAAACATGAATTAGGCAATAAAATGTCTTCAGCATAGCCCTTTGGGCAGCACCTGTGGATGCGTTTGTGTCCTGAAGCTGGAAAAACACCGGTTCCAAAAATCTCTTCAGCAGGAAAGCCACTGCACGAATGATTATTTCTATTCCACAGAAATGTTAAACGGCAACTCATTTGAAAGTTTGATTCGTATAAGAACTTGAGAGTCACCCCCCAAAAAAATTTACTGAATAATGTGGAACTCTTTAGATTGTGTCAGGATAACGAGGGTATATCCCGGTTTTCCTGAAGGAAACAGTCACTACAAACCCTTGAATCCCGACGTAACTGAAACCAGGACCAGTAAGAAGATCCCTCCGGCACAGCAAAAGGAAAGAAAAGAGTTAAATGGAGTCGGCGAGAGGCGCGGCCGCCCCTCCCCTCAGCGGCCCGGCGGCAACATGGCCGCGCTGGCCACGGCGCTGGCGGCGGCGGCCGGGCGGCTGCAGGTAAAGGCCGCCGGTGGACGCGGGCGGGGCCGAGCCTCCCGGAGGAGCCCCGGGGCTGCGCGGGCGTGTGGGGCTGGCCGCGGGGCCGCAGCCCTGGGACAGCCCGCCGGTGTGGCAGAACTGGCCGTTCTCTGTGGAACAGCGCATTTGTGTGCGGGTGTGTCGCTCCTCAGTCCAGTCTCGTCCGCGTACCTGTAGAAAACGACTCTGCGCTGTGGTGTTGTCTGATTGAAAGTAACCAATGAGCATAAAAAAAAAAAAAAAGTGGTTGTAAATAACAGTTGATTTTGTTATCTACAGAATGAGAGCTGTTCCAGTACTGCAGGTGCTGGCCGACAATTTCAGAGCTGGAAGATGAAAGCTGAACGAGCTAAGAAAGTTGAATTCATAAGAACTGCAGAAAAGCTAAAAGCTCAGTAAGTTAAAACACTTCATCATAAGTATGTTTTCATTCTGTTCTGGAGGTAACATTAACTCGAGGTTCAAATTAAGTCTATATGGCGATGAAATCTTTAGGCTAAAGGTTTCCTTTTCAGGAGCTCAAATTATTGTGGTTGTTACAGAAGTTCAGGATAGGCTTATGAGCTCCCAAATGCCCCTTTGTTCCAACTGCCGTTTGGACTTAGGCCAGTCACGTTCTTTAGTAAGAATTGCTACTCTTAGGTGCACAGAAAAGGAAATGTGTGTGGCACAGTTGAGTTCTCAGTTTTCCTACTTAGCTGTGCTTACCCTCTAAGGACCTAAAGCCCTTAAGACATAGCGACAAAACGGGATTGGAGTAGCAGAAGATTGAAAGATTTCATCTAGAATATCTAGGCCACTGTTTTGAAAAACAAGGGTTCAAGACAGCTGAGGCACAGAAGTGATTTAAATCTGTTTCCCCACGTCTTGACCAAGTGCTGATAACAACTACACTGAAGTTTGAAAGAACAGGGAGATTTTTTCTTGAACATATAAGCTTTATGGGGAATAGCTAATGCAGCTGTCTGACTGAAGGAGAGGTTTGCAGTTGTGAGTCCTGATTAAAACAAGGCACTTAAATCTCACAGCAGTGTTTTACACTTTGTGACTGAATCAAGTTCACCTTGATTGCCCTGGCTCCTGGGTTGTGGCTCAAAATTTCACTGCTGGGTGTAATGGAAATGTTACCAAGCAGCTTGAAATGAGGCATGCCATTTAACTGTGGCTCAGCGTCCCTCTGTGGTGTTGTCTGTGCTGGGGCTCCATCTAGGTGTGCCACTGCATTAATACAGCCTGTCTGCCTGCACTTTCCAGGGAAAATTCTCATAGGCTCCCAGAGAGTAAGCATGCACATAAAATTTCAGTGTGTAAACCACTGCTTGCCAGTGAGGTGATGTCCTTGTTAATTTCTTTGTCTTGTTCAAGTTCTTGAGTTACTGTGGTCTGTGGTCTTATAGCTGCTGAAAGATTTTCTTTGAAAACAGATGTAGGAACAAACCATGGATTTGTATTAAATCTAAGACAGTCCTGTTAACACTGCCTTGGCTGCACAATAACCTTGGAAAATCTTGGGGCTTTGCTAAGTGTTTGTGCCTTACTCAGTGTGGCATGCTTTCTTCCTAGACTTGCAAATATAGAAAAAGACAGAAATGGACACCTTTATAATAAGAAGAGTGATTTCAGGGTAGAATACAGATTACTAGAGGAACTGGAACACAGCATGACTGTCAGCAGGAAAACGGAAAGTAAGTGGGGTTTTATTTGGGCTTGTTTGCTTTTTTTTTCTTTAATATATTACTGTTTTTGTAAATGGTTTAAAAATTAGTAGTACAGAGAGATGAGTTTAGATGGACAATAGATACTGATAAGTGTGGTATTTCACCATGTGCTTATAAACACACAATTCACTTACAAAATTAAGGAGCATAAACATTTTGGGCCTCCTATGTTATTAACTTTTTTCTTATAATCCTCAATGTTAAATAGCTGTGGTGGAAAGGTATTGGTCAAAGAAACCTGGAATCCATTTTGTGTGTATATTGCAAAACCTAATGTAGTCTAGCTAAGGTACAATAAAAATATTCTTACTTCAACATCCACATACTGATTGCTGCCTTTAAATATACTTTTAAACTGTTCTGTGTTTGCAGTTTTTGAGGTTTTGGGCAATGAACATTCCTAGTTCAAATAGTGCTGTGAGATGGTACACACACTCTCCTACAGTATCTGTTCCACTCACAGACTCTAATGTAATTAAGAAAAAACTTTACTTACTGTACTTGAATGGTTTCAAAAGTAATCACATAAATCATGCTATGCCCTCTGATATAGATCAAAATAAGTTGAAGAAAGGAAAGGAACGTACAAACAATTAAATGTATACTTATCTTAGAAATTTGCATGTGTTCTGATGTATGCCTTTTATTTAAGGACTCTTACAATACCTTTACATCTTGCAGTCCTTAAGAAATATAAATATTCCTGAGGAATAACTAAGCTAATAAGTTCAGAATTTTTTCCATGAGTGAGAAGGGAGCATGGAATATGGATGCAGATGATGCTATGAAATGATAAAGAGGACAGTGATGACAGGTGTAAGGCACTACATGTCAGATGTGAAGGAGTATATCCTAAAATGTATAAAAACGTACAAACCACCCCCACCCCACCCCCCATTCGCATTTACTATGCTGAGGTCTTTCAGCATGATCTGTGTGCTTTTAGATTTTTTGTGGTCTCAGCACAGTGTTCTTATAGGTTCCTTATACCTTCCTGAATCCAAATCTTTTAGGATAGAAGCTCCTTAGTATCTAAGATGTATCCAGAACTTCATCCTCTTCAGTACTGTATTTATGGACTCATGAGGAGCCAAGTAGAACCAATGCAAATAAGTGCACACATGCTTGGAGTACATGAAAGCATTGATTTTTCTCTGTTTAACACAACAAATAAATGAATCTTGTTGAAGTAGTACATTCATATACACTTTCAAAGTTTTTTTTCTCTTCATAAAAGGGTGTTTTGAAGCCTAGATCAAAGTCTGCCTCAAAACTCTAGAAGCTATCACCTGCATAGGCAGTATTCTCCAAGCTCCCCTTTAGAAATGGGAGCTGCTAATTTCAGAATCTGTTGATGCTGTGTAGGGAGATAACATGGATCACGTGGTCAGCTACATGCAGTTACCAGTTAAAATGCTTAGTATTATGGCTGTTTCTTACCATCAAACAGAATTTGTGTCCCTGCTTAGATCAAACTCCCAGTTTATTTTAGACACTTGATTGCTTTATTCTTGTATTGAATTTAATGCAAAAGAAACTGTTAGAATTATCAGTACCTTATTTTGTTTAACAGAAGCTAAAATCCTGCAGCAGCTATTAAAAATACAAAACAATGTGAAGAGACTTCAGCAACAATTAAAAGATGTGAAGCCTACACCAGAGTGTAAGTCATGATGACAGATTTAAAAACATTTTCCTCTACAGACAGATTTCTTGCATAGTTGTCTTTCTCCTGCAGACTTGGGACACTCCTCCAGTCTTTATGATTTTGCAGGAATCTGGAAAGGGAAGACTAAACCCAGAAATGGCAGAAACCTAAGAAATGGTGCAGTTCTGTGTGGAAACAGAAGCTTACTTGGTCTTACAAGTGGTGTGTGTTTGTTCCGTGAGGCTGTTGAAAGCCTGATTTCCTATCTGTAACATTTACCTTATGTAAATCAAAGTTGGTATTCTACTACCATGTAACTCCCTTTGATCTGGTAAGAGGTCACAGAGTATGTTCTACAGGGAACTCATTTCTAGCCACCACATGGTTTGAAATGTAAATTGGAATATTCTACAGAAAATGCTGCAGCAGTTTGTTCAGTTTGGATGTTTTAAAACTTTACGGAAATAGGCTCTGAAAGAACCATTCTCACGTGGTATCTACTGCCTTCTGTGGAGCTCAGGTAGAGGCCCTCTTGCTAGCTGAGGGCTTGCTGATGCTAGATAAAATGCATCCCATTTCATTTATTCAGTGTTTTATCCACAAAAAAACCATTATCTTCTTAACCTGTCAGTGAAGATGCTAAGAACTAATAAGGCATGGAAGCTGAAATAAGATGTTTAGATTATGTAACTCTACTAAAATACAGGTTAGTTAAACTACACATTCAGCGTGTCCATAGAGATGTTGTGCTAATTTAAAACAGATTCTAATCTAATAATATAATGTAATCTAATGGATGAATTTTCTACCACTGCAAAGTAGATCTTCTCTGGACAGCAGTATTACAGTCCTAAAGTCAGGCATACATGATGCTGACAGTACAGGAAAAAGTCTTACTTTGATGTTTCTTTGTCAGCTTTGTAAAAGCAGTGGCCTGCAGGTTAAACAGGATTGCTACAGGCTGGTGTAAACCAGAGTTGAGTGTGCTTAAGTCACTAACTTCACTGTTAGAAAAAACAAACGTGGAACTCTAGGATAAGGCTGTCTTATTCTGGGAATCAGTTGAAGCTTAGTCGAGATTTCTTTAATGGAAAAATTTATACTGGGATTTGCATCCAGTTAGCTAAGTCACTTCATAAACACACCTTTTGAATAAATAAGCGTTTCTCTTTTAAGGCTGTTTGAGATGGAAATGCATGCTTTTTTGTATACTGAAATATGTGTCCACAAGTCTCCACTTGAAATATGAAAGTCTCCACAAGTCATGCATTTCTGGATAGTGCTGATAAATACTAAGTTATTTTCCTTCTTAAATTATTTTCCTTCTTTTCCTTTTTTAGTTGTTGACAAGATCAAGGAAATGATGGAAGAAATTGAAAATGCAATCAATGCTTTTAAAGAGGAACAAAGACAAATGTATGCTTACCCATGCTTCACCTACTAGAAAAAGTGCTTTCATAAGACACAATGAAAATTTTGCATTAATCTAGCAAACTGTTCTTAAGATTTACTCTTTCGGTAGTGGGTAGTGATTCCCGTGGTGTGTAAATCAAAGCACAAGCTATCTGCGTTAGAATCTTGATAAACTGCCTTTTAGAGAGTCTGTTTATACAGCTATTGCAGCAATGCAATGCAACAAGGATTTGCCTATGAATAGGCTTTTTAGGGAAAGGCTGTAGAAGAGATTAGATTGTGGGGGTTTTGTTGTTGCTGTTGTGTTGTCTGAGCGGGTTTAGGGGTTTCCTTTTCTCTCCACTGGTGTCAGGAGAGGATTGAGTTAATTGTGTGCGTGCTGTAAATGTGTTCTTTCTGTAAAAGGGTAACTTAATTCTCATTGTGTAGTGCTTTATTATCGGATCATTACAACTGTGCTGTTGCCACTTCAGTTCTTAATCTTTGAAGAATAGCTTTTGTGTGGCATTGAACAATTCCAAAATTCATTTTTGGTGAATGGACAATGAATGCTGGTTTGTTTTGTTTTTTTCTTACATTTCAGTGTTTGTCTCTTTTCAGATATCAACAGCTTCTGAAAGAGGAAAAAGCTGCCATTAATGAGCTCAGTCTCTTTGAGAGAAAAGTGGAACTGTGGGTATTAGGGAGCTCAACAGCAGAAAAAGTTTTGAAATTTCCATCAGCCAGGGTCACAGTTGATAAAAGACTGGAAAATCATCTACCCGAAGAAGTAATAGAGTTTGAGAGATTTCTTCAGCGAACAGGAGGGCGGCAAGGAGGCTGGGATGATTATGATCATCAGAATTTTCTGAGGATACGGACAAAATACAGAGGAAGGCTGTCTTACATGGATGAAGCCCTTGAGTATCTCACTGGAAGAACAAAAGAAGATATAGAACAGCATGACAAATGGTATCAAGAATTTGTAATTTTACATGAAAGAAAGAAAGAGGTAAAATAACCCCTCTAGGGCTTTTGGAAATTTAAGGAAAAGTACTTATTTTTAAAATGCAAACTGTCTTGTTTTTTTATCTGCCTCTCTGGTAGTAGTGCTAGGCAGATTTCTCTTACAGTTGATAGTATCTATCTGAGGTCTTTAGCATCCCCACCTTGCCAAAGTATTTGTCTTTAATTAATAATTATAGACCTAGCAGCACATAGAAGTGGGCTGTGTATTGCCAAAGAATATTATAAATGCTTTTGATATCAGTGATTTAGCAAGTTAGGTGCCAAGCCCAGAGCAGCAAGTGATCCTTCCTGTTACATTTGTCTCTAGGAATGTCTGTCTCACTGTCTAAGCAATACACCTATGAAGGACTGACATACCAAATTATGATTCCCTCAAGAACTATTCAAGTAATAAAAGATAAACTGACATAAGAACTACTGTAAAGAAGTGAGTTAATAGGGAAAAGAGTAAGAACTGAAATATGTTTGCATTAAAAAAACATATTACATCAACATTCATAACTATCCAAAGTTATTATGATTGCCATAACTGAAACAGTTTTAGCAGACATCTGTTAAACCTGCTTGTGTGATCTGTAAAATAGAAAAAATAAAGAAAACAGATATAGTTGCTTCTTTGGTTTAAGTTTTGCCTTCAATAGACTTTTAATTCCTATGCTTCTTTTGTGTCCTTGGAACACAAGTCTTCATCAGACTGAATCAATGTGAATGTGTAAAATTTTCATGAAAACCTTGGATTTTTTCCCTATGGTCTCTTGTAGTCAATTAAAAAGTGGAAAGAAAAGCAGCAGCAAGAAAAAGAAAGAATCTTGAAGGAGAAAGAGAAATCAGAAAAAACGTCCAAGGAAAGATGGCTACAGCGTGAAGAAGCTCAGAAGCAAAAAGCAGAAGAAGAAAGACAAAGAAAACAAGGAGCAGTTGAAGTCTGGAAGAAACAGCAAGTAGTGGCATTTGCAATGGATCAAGCATCGCAACTAAAACTAGAAGAGAAAGAGAAAAAGCAACAACAAGAGCACCAAAGCCACGTGAAGTTACTGTTGGAAAGGAATACCTTGCAAAAAAAAGTAAAGGAGGAACTTGAAAAGCTTGAAAATGAGAAGACAGAGGAAACTGAAAGTGAGGAGAGGAAGAAAATTGCTGTGCAAGAAATTTCAAAGTTTCAAGAACATGTGCGTAATTTCATCTCCATTTTCGCATGTTGTTTTAAATTTGTGACTTTTTCCTACAATCAGTTAAACAGGTCTTAAAATCCAAATTTCATTCACGTGAATCAAATCCATTATTGATTCACTACAAATAACAGCATCTATTGCAGACAAACAGCATGAAACTTGATTTTAAACAAAGATGCTCCTTTTTTTCAATATCTAAATTCTGCAGGATTACTCAAGCTCATATTTCCATATCCATACAGAAGTGGTTTTATCTCTTCAGTAAATAATTTACTTGGGAAAAACTGCTTGGACTGTGTTGCCTAAGAAGATGTCAGAGGATCTGCATGTTGTATTCAGATAGGTGATAGAAAGAGTTGTTGAATATCCTGTGGGTTTCAGTACCTGTTAGGTCACATCCCATATGCAACTACTGGAGAACTGATATTGTTGTCGGTAGTCACATAAAGTTTTATAAACAGAGTTTAAACTACTAGGGGTTTTTTCCAAGCTATGTAACTATTACTTGTTTGTGCAGGACGAGCTACCACATGTAGCTACCTAGTGAAACTTTATACTTCACTATTACGATAATTTCAAAACCAAAAGCTGTGAAAAAGGCTGCATGTATATTTTTATATCATTTGTTTTACTTCCAAACAGAAGTTTGCTTTTCCTCTCATTGTTTCAGGATCTACATAAACTGGAGCTAAGGGTTTTACAGAAACACGCTAAAGAGGTAGAGAAACAAGAAAAAGAAAAAAGATTGGCAAAGTTAAGAGAGAAGGTAACTTTTTCTTTGTTTTAACTGGAGATGTATGCAGCTTTGTGGTTTAAGCAGACTTTTTTTCCATAGATCTAAAAAGCAATTGTTTTAAATTATCTCAGTGGTTAATAAAGGAAAACAAAAAGGCATAGTTCCTATGCTTAAAAAAAATGGAGAAAATCCTGAGAATTTACATATCTCATGGCAACATTTCATGGGTAAGGCCTACAGGTCATAAAAGTGAGCTGCAATATGGGTGGTGGCTTTTTTTTTTTTTTCCAAGTGATTTTACACCATTGGTTAAATAAGTAGGCTGGCTCCCAGAAGCATTTTGCATACACTGGGTTTTACAGGAGTTTAACCTTTTAAATTATTAAAATTTAATGACAGCAAGCAGCTGTTGCCACCCTTAGTTTTCACCTTTCTCCTGTTCCCTGTGGCAGTGCGGAGGGACGTGTCTCTTTCTGGCTAGCCAGCTATTTTGTGTTTACTCTGCACCTGCTTCTACGATGAAGACCCAGTGAGCGTAATGGAACTCCTTTTGTAATGAACGGAAAGGACTTACTAGTTTTGCTTGTTTGTTTCCCTCTGAGGTCGAGATTCGGGTCACCAGGGACCGATCCGGTTTGGACAGATCTACCACGGGCTGGGAAGAACGTAAGCAAGAGACGGCACCAGCAGCTGCAGAACCTCAGAGGTGAGGAGGGGACCGATGGACGTAGAGCACGACACAAGTGCACTTGTGTATTTAATGCCTTTGTGCTTTGTTGTCAGAGCTGTCCCAGCCTGGAGAGGAGGGCTGTAGCTTGCCGCCAGCCTGTCCCCGTCGCAGGACGAAGCAGCAGCCGGCACTTCCCGGGAGCCGGCACGGCGTTGGCTTGACCCATGACGTGTATTACCTGTGTGTTTGCGAGTGTCGGGTTTGAGACGCCGGCTGTCACACCGGCCGGCTGTGATGTCCCTTGGCATTAAAAGCGCGTTTTCCCCGCAGCTGGCGGTGGCAGCCCCTTAAGCGGGGGGCCATCACCCCGGCCCCCGCCGCAGTGAACTGAGGTGCCCTTCCCCTTCTCCCTTCCTTTTTCCCGCTCTTTCCCCCGCTCCTTCCCCTTCCCGTTCCCCGCCCCGGGGCGGGGGCCGCTGGTGAC
>VZRF01015586.1:117552-138523 GCA_013396875.1 Vireo altiloquus
CCCCGGCCGCCCCGGGCCCGGCCGCGCTCCCCTCCCGTCGGGCGCTCGCTGCCGCGGGCAGCCCCTCCCGGAGCGCTGCCGCCTCCCGCGGCCGGGGCACGGAGCGGCTCCCCGCTGCCGCAAGGAAACGGATCCCTATAAATCTGCCCGACAGCAGACAGCTCCCAAAAAACATGTGTTAATGTAGGGGTGTAGTCACTGCTCGCGTAAACTGCTTGACATCCCCAGGGGAAGACTTGATGATCCTTCTAATTTGTTTTAAATCCAGTGCTTTACTCTCTTAATCCACTCTGGAAGCCATTTTAAAATAAATCATTTAAGCTTCACTTAAGCACGCAGAAGAATCTTGTTCATGTAACAAATATTTTTAAGTCTTCGTTACCTAGCATAAAACAAAACACTAGCGAAATATGTTTCTCACTTTGATTTAGAGGGACATTTGGTTCTCTGATGGCTTCAGAATGTACTTATTTGATCCTCTTGAAGTTTCACCTAAGATAGTTAGTTGCACCTGAGTGTAAGAAGACCAGTAATGTGATTATCAAGCTACGTTTGATAAAATGTTGGAGACATGTAGATACTTTGATAATCTTATTCAGCCAATAAAATAGTAGGATTCGTTCCGCTTTGTAATGTCCTGCAGGTAATGCTGTGAGGAGTGCTCAGTGGCTTTGGTCAGGTCATCCTGCTTTATTTCAGTTGAGAACACAAACACTTGGCATAAAGATGTAAGGACTAGTACAGATAGTGCTGAGCTGTCTGTTGGTACATATATTGAAAAGGAAAGTTAGGAATGGAACTACTGGAGAGGGGCCAGCAGAGGGCTTCAAAGATGGTTAAGGAGCTGGAGGATCTGTCCTGTGAGGAAAGGTTGAGGGAGCTGGGCCTGTTTAGCCTCAAGAAGAGGTGACTGGGAAAGATCTTACCAATGCATTCAAGTATGTTAAAGGGTAGGTGGCAGGAGGATGGGGCCAGACTCTTTTAAGTGGTCCCTGTGGCAGGAGGGAGACACAACCACAAGAAGGTTCATCTCAATATGAGAAAAATCTTCCTCACATTGCGGTTGACTGATCACTGAAACAGATTGCCCAGTGGGGCTGTGGAATTTTCATCCCTGGAAATGGTCAAAACCTGCCTGGACATGATCCTGTGCAAACTGCTCTGGGTGAACCGGTATTAGGAGAATGGGATTGTGCTAGATGATCTCCAGAGGCCCTTTCCAACCCCAGCTATTCTGTAATTTTGTGAAATTTTCGTTGCAGAGCTGTAAATCATTTATTCATTAAAAATTTGCTGTTGCTTCAGTTTACTTTCTCATTTATTTTAGATGACAGCAAGAGGAAGTCTTGGCATCCTATGCTCAACTGTTTATAGGCCTAAAAATTACCACAGCATACAGATGTGTTAGAGTGATAACAGAAACAGCTAACCTTTGCCCCACTGACATTTGAAAACAGCTAAAGAAATGGGATGTCTTCAGCCTAGAGGAGGAGGGATCTAATCAAGAGTCTTCCATTAGTGAGAAACTACTTAAAAAGACAGATGGAGGTGTACTCTTTGCAAGGGGCCGTAGTGATGGGGCAGGAGGCTGTGGGAATGAGGTACTTCAGGGAGAATTGTGTGGCTGTAGGAAAAATATTTTTCACTGTTAGAACAGTTAACCATGACAAGCTTGCCGACTGAAGTGCTGGAGTCACCTTTGAGGACATGGTTTGTCAGAGTCTTGGGTCGTCTCCTCTGAGGCCCTGTGTTCTGCAGAAGATGGGACCAGTGATCTCCAGAAGCCCTTGACAGTGTGGACATGTTCTGCAGGGGTGTGCACCTCTCTGTCGACGAATTTCTAAGTGGGGAATTGAACCGTAAATGCATCATCTCCAGTTCGATCTCAAGGGTATTAAGTTTACCTTTTGCCAAGTTCAAGGTCACAGAGTTCAGCAAACCTTCAGCAAACCACTGGAGCTGATACAACTGCAGATGCTGTTACTCTTTTATTCTTATTTCCCCTGTTCCTGAATTTGAGTGGTTCTGTTGTGAGTTAGGTGGGGAAACTCAACTAAATTAAAGAAAGATTTGTTAAATAAAAAAAGTAATTTGTCAGATTTTTTTTTTCACTGCACTGCAGTAGAAAACTGTTGTCACCAGACAAGGGTGGTAGAGAGTGAAATTTTCCTTACTGTGCTGGTACATTCCAGCTTAAGCTGTAGATTGTCAAACAGTAACAGAGAATAAAGAGAATTCATGTCATGTTTTCTACTCAACTTCTTGGCTCAAAGCCCTTGTAATTATTTTTATCTGTAGTTATTGCATGCAACAGTAGTTGCAGCAAGAGTAGTTTTTAAGCATTCTGATTGATAGTGTTTCATACACAATGATTGTCAGCACTGAGATTTTGCAGGAGAATGCAACTCTGCTGGTCTCTGAAGTCTTTAAGATTCAGGTACTTCATGATGCTCTTTGTAGCACGCTTAATCAGTTTCTCAAATTCATCACTTCAAATGCTTTCTGAAATGTTCTGGGAAACTATAGTCTTTGTCCATGCTTGAAGATGAAGGGTCTAAATCTGTCATTGGAAGTGTCCTGTTGGCCATCCCCTGTGGAAGTGGTTGTAGATAAAGTTTTTACACTTCTTGGCATGTGTCACCTAAGGTGCTGCTAAGAGTTGTTTTTGTTAGGACATATATCTGTTAATTTTCTGTGAGGCAGGGTAGCATATGAAGTAAGGATGCAGTACCTAAAAGACTGCATTGCAGCCTCTGTATGACCAGTGGTGCCAGATGTTCTTGCCCACCATGCAGGCTGTTCCTTAGTAATGCTGGAGACAGGCAGTCAACTCTGAATAAGTGGACTGAACCCTAACTCTGTGTAACACCACTTCTTAAATTCATATATCTGACATACACTGTTTTAACTGTAGATGAGATTTACTGACTGTATTGTATGTATCGCCTTGTGGTTTTGGAGCTACTTTGCAGTTTCTAGTGCTGATGTTGGCATGTTGTTTGTGCCTCATTGGAAGTAACTTATCTGGGTAAAATAGAGTGAAAATGTCTTTTAAATAGTTACAGTAAAAGACTGCCAGTGTTTGTGAATATTGGAAAATACAGGCAGTGTTTCAAAGAAATAGCTTATTGTAGCTGAACAGTAAATATTTTCTTAATAAAAGTAGTGATTTTTTAAAAAAATTAGTTATTTATTATCCAGGGTCAGATTTTGGGTTAAACAGAGATCTGATCAATGATAAAAGTTGATACAAGCCTCGAAGTGTTAATATTGCATTTTGAAACACAATTTTTTAGTCATCGGAAGGGTTAAAATTTGCTCTTGTTCTACGTAGAAATACTTATGTGAGCAACATACTTTTTTGGCTTTCTCTACTCAAAAAAGTTATTTGAAATAATAATAGTAAAGATATATGTATCTTTTACCAGCACACTGGTAGGAATGTCACCCTAGGAGGTTGTGCCACTGTATTGAGATTAGCATCTGCTGCATTGTCATTTGACTGCTGTGTTTTAATTAGAATAATTCTTTTGGATGCATGCTTTGGGCTGACTCACATCACCATTTTTTCCATGGTCTTAACTGTTTGTGGTTCTGATGCAGAACCTCATGCAGAAATTACGTGTCTCTGGAGACTTCTGTCCACATCTTTCTGTTCAGAGGTGCCAGCTACTGGTGGCCAAGGTGGCTCACCAGTTTGTGAGGTAAATACAAATTATGGCTTAATCTCCTAAGGAAAGCTGGTATTAACTGTTGGTTTTCCTTGGCGTGCCTAATTGTAGTTTCTGCATGTGTAGCAGTTGTTTCACAATCCATCATCTTATCTGGTGTAAGGAGGACAAGAATTTCTAGAAAGATCAGCAGACAAGTGTGTGTGGCAAAATATACATCCAGCTAGTTTTAGTCTGAGTCAGAACATCCAAGGTACCATCACATGAGCATTTTCTCTCATAGCAAGTTCTCCCAAGTTCCTAACCCAGTGCAGTTGCTTTGGTGCTCTGTCCGAGCGAGTAATGCACTGTTGGAGGGCTATGCCGTGGGTGGCTGCAATAGTTAAACCCAGCAAAGAAGGTGTTAGTTAGCAGGTATGACAGCACACGTTCATGGAAGGAAACAAGTTGTAGGCAAGAGGGGCATTGAGTGTCCTGGCTACTCCACTGCTCTGCTGGAGACTTGAATGTGACATGCTTAATTTTAGGTGTTTAAATAAGGTAGTCATCTAGGCTGCTTTACACCCAAGGACCAGAAATAAGCACCTCTGATGTTAATTCATCCTATATGTCTGTTTATACATTGTTTGCTTACAAAGTAGGCTTTGCTGTTTGACACTGACATCTAAGCATCTGAAAATGGGTTTGGGACACAATGAGAGGCAGCTTATTATAGTTAAGGGTTACCTTGCATATGCACCTAATGCATGTTTAGGGGATTGTTTGTGTAAGAATTCTTCACAGAGAACTAGTGCTCCATATGTTAATACCATAACCTAGTTTACTTTGTAGTGGGTTGTTTTGTTGGGGTTTTTTTTTCAGATAAACAGGCCCTTAGGTAAATTTCGAATTGACATACCATTATTGTATAAAAGGAGGGGCAGCTTATATGAAAAACTTTGTTGAGGCAGAGAAATATTTTCAGTACAAAGAACATTATTTTGGTCAGTAGATGACTTTCATGTACTCTGAGCTAGGGTCTGTGTTGCACCACTGTCAAAGGCTGAGAATTCATAGAGATATCTGTTGCTGCAACCGTTTGTTAATTTCCCCATGATATTTATGGTGGGAAGTGTAAGTCTTATCTTTTTCTTTTAGGTTGACAATTGCATTTTTCGCACTCTCTGGTCTGGATATGTTGGATTCCTTAGATGTGGTGAACAAAGATGATATAATAGAATGGATTTATTCCCTGCAGGTCCTTCCCACAGAAGACAGTGAGTGAGTTTTTAGTTTTTTTTATTGATATTAACATCTTTACTTTTGCTTTTTGCTTGGGGAATAGTGGATGGCTCTTGTTTTAATAAAATACAAGGTTGACCTTCCTGAAGTGCTGTCCCGGTAATTTCAGGTAGTGGTGATGAGCAGATCTTGGAAATAGCTCCCTCACAATTAATAAAGCTAGAAAAATCAGAAATTAATTTGAAGATAAGCTGTTGAAAATGGTATAATAAAGTTGCACCTTTAGGCATTTTAGAGGAATTTTTCACCTGGTTCTAAAAGAAATGCATATTTTGTGAAAGTATTACAAGTCTAATGGGAATACTATTAATAGGATTCTATTGACTGCCACTCCAATGCCAGGAGCTCTGATCACAGGTGTGGTCATTTACAACAGCTTTTGGAGAGTTGGAGGTGTAAGGGTAAGAAGCAAAAAGGATAAACACAGTCCCTGCTTGAGAAAGAAAGATCTGTTCCTTAGATCTGAGAAGGTTGAATTCACCCAAGGTTTTGAGAAGGAATAATGGTGCTGCTGAATCCCAGCTCTCCTCAGATTGGAAGGTGCACAGCAGATTTAAGGTGGTGAGGGAGCATGCGGGAAATGTCCCTTTCCTAGTGGCTTGGCAGAAGTTCAAGGGTGCTGTTCCTGTCGGCTAGTTGGTGTTGACAGTTTTTTCTGTGTCAGCCCAGGTGAATGGCTGGTAGCAGTAGAAGGGGTGGGAAGGAGGGAGGGAGAGGTGGGTGAGGCACTGCTGCTCTATGACAGAAGTTGCTGGCATGTTAAATGCTAGTGTGGGCATAGCTCCAGGCTGGTGGTTTCTAAAGAAAAGCTTATTCCAGGTGCCTGTCTGTAAGATTGTGAACATGTACATGATGTGAACATGATAGATGTAGAAAGAAAATTGTGTGTTTCCTTATATTATCTAGTCTAATTATATACTACAAATTAGGTCTCTAAAACCAGTTTTGTGAAGTAAGCATATGTAAGTCAGGACTGCTGATGCTTTATTTTTACAGTAATTAAAAAATCCTTTTTCTTACTCTGGAGATTTAGAAACCATCAGATCCACAGCAGAAATTAGTTCTAATATATTTCTTCTTTCTTGTGTTGTTGCAGGATTGATTCTTGAAAATTTGGATTGCATAATTATTCCTACAAAGTTTTTTAATGATTAGAAGGTTCCTGTCCCTTACTGTTTAAAAATCTTCCACTGTGTACATGCATTGTTTTTAGGAGTTGCTCACTTTGTGACTTTTATCCCAGTCTTCAGGACTTCATTCCAAAAGAGCATGGAAGTTTGCAAGAAGAGAGATTAGAACAGGCATTTCTGTTTGTTTGTGTTTGGTAGTATGCAGTAATTCTCTGGGGGTTTCTACCCAACCAGAGTTTAGACTATTGCCATTGTCTAGAGCCTCCTAGGGAGGGCAGTAAAAATCTCAGCATGCAGATGTGGAGGCTAACACTTCAGCAGAGATGTGCTCCTTTTTCTAGCTGTCATCCCCTCATAAAACTGAGAGGAGTTTTGAGGAGGGCGCATTTGGCAGTGCACTCTGTGCTCTCTTCACTAGAAGAACAAACTTCCCTTCAGTCCTGCATTTTTGTATCATACTGTAATAACTCTTGTTCTTCTTATGCCTTTGGTAATAACACTGCTCTTATCTGGTCATTTGACTGCTGAAACTTCAGCATTATTTGTGTTTCATTTTTGCTTTTTCTGTTGGACAATAGAAAGTCCAAAATGTAAATTATGCTGATAGCAGCAGGTTGGAAATTAGATGACTAAATGTGAAGAAGGAAACACCTACACTTCTGTAATGCTTCCTTTCAGTAAAATGCTTTGGCTCTCTGTGTTTTAATCCTGGGTGGGTGCAGTGCTTGTTAATTGGCAGTCTCCCAGCAGCAGAGCTCCTGCTCCCTCTTTCGGCCGCTTTGAAGAAGTAACTAACTGTGGGAGGCTCCAGCACTGAAGTTTTTGGTTTCAAAGTGCTCGTGCATCTCTGGTTAAAGAGATGATTGCTAGCTTGATGGGTTGGAATCTGTCCAGTTTAAAAAAAAAAAAACAAAGCCAAGAAAGCACAACATTTTACTTTTAAAGAAACGTGCTATTGCAGCATTTTTTTCATGCATTTTAATAAATCTCTCAGTGGAAGAGAGAGATTATTGTTGGCTTTTAAACATTTAAATTAAAATACTGTTTTATGATGATGAATTCCACCAGTCTAAAGTAACTGTATTGTACTTGATAAAAGTCTTCACTAAGTTTGGCTGTGGGACTGAAAACCAATTTAAAAGCTACATTTTAAATAGGAATATGTTTCTACAGAATCTTGGGGTTTTTTCTTGATTGCTTCAGTGGTTGAATTTCTAAAATTTGATATCAGTCAAAAAGAGAATTCCTTAAATTCTTTTTAGAAAAAAAAGTATCTCTGCTCCTCCCACTTGTCCCTCCAAAGGTTCCTTTATGCACAGCACTTAACTTGATTTTTATTTAAAGCATTTTTTTTGAGATGGTAAATTCAGGTTATTTTGAGAACTACTGCTACTTTACCATCTCTTTTCGAGTAGATGGGAGACAGAACAGTTGTTGCTTGGCAAACTTAATATCTGTTATTTTTATCAAAAACTATTATAGTAGGTGTTCTGTCTGGGCCAGAATTCCTTTTTTTTTCATAGTAGCCTCAAAGCTGCTGTGTTTTGAGCCTCGTACTGAAAGAGTGTTAGTAACCACCAGTCTTTCAGCTGATGCTGAGCAGTGCCAGTCCAGGCTGGCTCTTTCTGCCTCTTCTGCACTCCTTTTCTCGTGGCAGATACAGGAGGGGACATAGCCAGGACAGCTGACCCAGACTGACCTCAGGACACTCCACACCATCTGCCATCATTTTCAGCAATAAAAGCTTTTGGGAAAAGAAGGCGAAAGGGGGAAATGTTTGTCGCTCTGGCATTTGTCTTCCTGAGTAACCCTTACACCTGCCCAGGCTCTGCTTTCTGGGAAGAGGCATGGCTAATGGGATGTAGTAAATTAATTCCCACTTTGCTTTGCCGTGTGCCCACAACTTTTGCTTCACCTATCGAACTGTCTCTGTCTCACTCTGAGTCTTCTCTCCATCTCTGTTTTCTTGCCTCAGCTGCTGGTTGGAGTCAACCCACCACAGCATTGTTACGGAACCTTCTAGAAAGTTTAGAATTTGATGGTTTAGAGCACTTCGTAGGTAAAGTCTCGCAATACCTTGAGATAGTTTCACATGTTTGTAAACATACACGTTTGTATTTAGTGGTAGATGTAATATATCTGATGGCTAATGATAGCTTCACTTCAGAGGTTTGTAGCCTTTGAAATTTTATGTAAAACTAAAGCTTGCTAATACTTACGTGTGAGATCTTGATCTACTAGGAAAGCAAATAAATGGTCTGTCAGCC
The DNA here is from genome assembly GCA_013396875.1 of Vireo altiloquus. Taxonomy (NCBI): domain Eukaryota; kingdom Metazoa; phylum Chordata; class Aves; order Passeriformes; family Vireonidae; genus Vireo; species Vireo altiloquus. The sequence continues at coordinate 125,902 of VZRF01015586.1, forward strand.
CAGTCAAAATGCACTTAAGCAAGCTGAAGATTCGGTGTGTCAGGATAGACTGTATTCGTCTGTGAGTTTATTGTAGCTGTGATTCAAAAAAATAATGTCCTTTAGGTACCATAATTTTAGCTTAGGTCTTCCAGAGACTGGCTCAATACCAGTTCTAATTCAGAGGGAATGGCATGTCACATGTGCAAACTGACCCTGACAAAGAAACACGTTCTTAGCTGAATGCTTCAACTTACTGCTGCCTTTTGCTTGTTTGAAGGGCCCCTGTCTTCTGTAACTTATGCTAAATAGTTTGGCTTTCTCTTATGTAGACTTTGGGCAGTTACCTTTCCTTCTCTGTTAGTAAATGCTTTGCTTAAGTGCATAGCTAATACATGTTTTGGTTTTGTTTATGTGTTCATTGCAAGAAGACCTCACTATATTTCCTTTTGGAAAGAAGCTGAAAAGAACTGAAAAAAACTGCTTTTTTTTTTTTCCATTTTGAGGTTGGTGTTCTTTTACAAGCCTTACCAGAAATGATATGTTTTTAGATTAAGATATATTTTTTGAAGTGTTAGTGAAATTAGAAGAGGGTTGACAAAAGACCCTCTTTTAACTAGCTGCTTGTTCTTAAGATCCTTATGTCAGTATTTTCCTGTTTTTCCTCTCATGGTGCAGCTTCTTGACAGAATTTCAAGTTTATTTTAACTACCTAAAGTGCAGCTCATAGCAATTTAAGGAAGATGTATTCCAGTTTCTTGCAAGTTCCATTCAAAGCCAGTTCAGCACTTTTTTTAAAAGAGAGTGAATCCAGAGCTTTTTACTCAAGTAATCTAATTACTCAGTGGAAGCACACTGCTTGGCCATATTCATCCTCTATCCTCCCCCATAGGAACAGTGGCATTTGTTGACCCTGCTTGAGAGCTTGCTGAAGTGGCAGAAAAACACACATTTGTTTGTCTACCAGAAGGTTAGCTTTGTGTTGCGTTAGTGCACTGTGTTGATTGGGAGTGCCCACTAAGGGAGAAGGAAGAAAATTGTACTTTTTGACAGCTGGATGCTTCACTAGCTTTGCTATACTAAGAAATAGAACCAAAAGGAACGCTGAAACATATTTGATTTGTTGGTCTGAATCCCTGGGAGCCATGCATAACAGACTGAAAACCAGTATGCAACATGACAAACTTAAAACTTACTTCTATCAAAGTCTAAATTTAGATTTGTGTTAATGGTTCTTCTTATGTGGCAGTACTGAAAAAAATATATAAAATGACATTCTCTTTTTTAAAATCATTAACTAGGGAGCTTTCTGATCATGAGTTTCTTGAGAAAAATACAAATTTTCCTCCAACATAACTTTCTTTAATGGCTACTTTTGAAAGTATTTATCTGCATGTATAATGGAGTTCCATTTTTGAGAATGCAACTTTGCATTTAGTGACGTACTCTAGTGCTTTGATTTACAGGAGCAATTACAAGCTGTAGTTCAGTGAGAAGAGCTTATGCTTACTTTTATCTGGATGTATTGACTGAATCAGCCTATATTAAAGCTATGATGTTTTTAATACAAGATTTTAATAATGTATGAAAACTCCTGTACTTAGGAAAAGGAGAGAAGCATTGCAGCCAAGGGAATGCGTGGATAATCTGAATGTGAAAAAGTGGTAAAAGTTTATCCATCCTTCCATGCAAGAGAAGTCATAAAATATAAATAACAAAAATGCCCTGTCTGTAAAAAAAGAGCTCTTAGGATAACTTGAGCCACTTTAGGACCACTGAAGTGGTCATCACTTGAAGCTCTTTTACATATCTTAAGGACTTTCTGGTTTAAGGACACATAAGTAACATCTTTTTCTTCACAGTAAAGTTTCAGCTCTTGATTTAAGCATGAGGTCTTTAGGTTTTGGAAAAGGGTCAGTTTTCTTTAGTTGTCAAATGAGAAAAGTTTTTCCAGGTGTGTTTTGTTCAGCTTGCAATAGTTACGTAGCAGTTTATGAAATATTTATTACTTTTTGCTCTGCCTTAATCTCCTGTAGAAAGTGGCTGAGTAAGGTTAAGGGTGGAAGTGAACACCAGGTGGTACCATTTCGTAGCTGCAGTTGAACTGATGCACAGCAAACTCTGCCGGAGCCACTCCAGCAATTTTTTCCCAAGGGACATAAGCTGTGATCATATCCTTTTAATTTGGGTGTATTTCATTTTTAATTCTATTTCTGACTCTGACAGCCCACTTTTCAGGAGTTTAGTTCAGGAGAGTAAAGAGTTGGATTAGCAGTATTAAGCTATTATATAACACATGAAGTACGAGTACCTTGCAATAAAGTAGTAAAACCAACTTCACAGCAGATGATATTTCACATTATAAAGTTTCTTTCGTAAAATGAGAGACAGTAATTTCCTGTAACTTGCCTTTCATTCCCACTTGATTTTGAACTTGTATGTTCACAGGAGGCTAAAAAACGATTTCGAGACATAACATCAGTGTTCTAGAGTCATGTGATTAAAAACAAGCTGTTTTCACTTCCTGTTTTAGTGCTTCCTTTATCAACTCAGAATTCTATTTTTCACTTCATGTATTGTGGCAAGAGATTTAGCAACTCACTTGTAATACCAAACATCTAGGAAGCATCTATTGCAGGCAAATTAATTCATTTGAGGACAGGATAAAATTCCTTGCAAAGTTTGCTCTAAAGTTTCCCCTAAAGGACATGCTGGTCTTCTGTTTTTTGTAGGAGCCAGTGTGTGAAGTTTAGAATGGGAGATCAGAAGTACTGACAAAAAGAGTCAAAATAGATTTTAAATTGATAGCAATACAGTTAAAAATCCAACATTTTAAAATTGCAAGTGCTGTATTCTAGTTGATAGAAGTTCCGTAGTACAAGAAAGGTTTTAAAATACTACATGAAAATTGAACATCTAAAGGGAGTAATAGATCATTATTTCATTAATGTACTTTATTTTTAATCTGTTTGTATATTATCTGCGAGTTCAGAAGGCAATCAAAGCGACCCACTAACAGCATACAAAACACTCACAGCATGAAACTTGAGTTTCACGCTGCCATTCTACCTTAATAATGAGTTATAAGCTACACTCCAAAAGGCTAGTGATAGGGGCCAGTATTTCTGGGATGAATCCTTCCATCTAGCATCTATCAGCTGAGTTCTGTTCAACTGCAGAGCTGTCTTGATTGTAGCATGTTTCCCTTTGCAGCAGGCTGGAATAGCTGTTTGTCAGTAGCATAGCAACTCATTTCTGGATGAAGGGTTTCCACACTGGTATCATTTCAACAAATGAGTGCTGTAGTTTGCTTAAGTACTTAAGACGCAGATTCTTTTTTACTGGAAATGAAAGTGAATGGTGATTATTTTTTTTTATATTTTTTTCCATGATATCACTTAGGAAAAGGAATTCTAGGTCTTTTCATACTGATTCATTTGCATTGTGTAATTTTTGGAATTGTGATGCATTTTTGGGGCAGTGTCCTTCAGGACCTTAGATTGGTCTTTAAGACTCATTTAATTTTTTGTGCTTTCCAGAGGTAGATACAACATGAAATGCAAGTTTTTGACGCACTCAGGTTTTTCGACTGAGCAGATAAATGTCCTCTGCTCAGAATGTTTAGATTATAATAAAACAAAACAGTTATTACAGTTATAAACAGCTTACAAATACAGATATTCTTTCTGTTTCCTCTCTGTGGATCTGACAATGGCACACCAGCTTTTAAGCAGGCTGAAGTTGCTTTCGTTACATATGTAGAATCATTTAAAAGTACTTTTGACTGAGCTGTGGAGGAAGTGGAGAATTGCAGGTGTTTTGTTCCATGTCACTTAGGTCCAAAGACTTGTCTTGCAGAGAAACTTGAATACTTCATGCCAAGTTGGAATTCTTAGGCTAATAAAACCTTTCTAGTTTAAATTTTGCATATTTACAGAATATATTTTGAATTAGAAGGTAATATGCTGCTAAATTACGCCAGAGTTTGTAGGCCGCATTGCATAGTAATGTTACTTAGAGCTTTCAGCTTTATGACTATTCATTCTGGTGCAATTTTCCCTAATATCCATGAGGATTTTTATATTAAAGGCTGAATAACTTAAAAAACGTGGAGAGTATTTAAGAACATCCAGCTGCTATTAAACTGTGGCATTCATTAGGTTTTTACTTTGATACACTAAGCAGTAAACAGCTGAGGTTTTGCCATGCAGAAGCAAGTTTGAGCCCTGCAAAGCTGTACTTAACTCTTGACAGTGTGTAGTTCACACTTCTATGCTACATGCTCAGGTATTGTGACACATTTGAAACAAATTACACTGAATCACTGACAGAAATGTTTGATAGCTACAATGTGCTTAAAACTGCGAATTGTTTGTCCTTGAGCATGTTGCGAAGTATCTTGAAACAGTTCTGCTTGGGAACAGACGGTATTACCAGGCAGGAATCCAGAGAGGAATAAAAAAATATGTTAACTCTGGCCATTTTCCCAGGGGAGCAGTTCTTTTCGTCTTTTTTTCTTGTAAGCATAGAAGACAAGTCTGTAGTGATACAAACTGTATTTCCATCAAATTAAAAAAAAAAGATCTGATGCTTTGTGTTTTGTCACTACAGCAGTAAGTTATTTGTGGTTTTCTTTGTTTTATTATTTTGTTAATCAGAGAGATAACAAACTATGGTTGGGAACTGTGAAACACATGCACACTCTGTGAGGGCTGTGAATAGTGTTGAGCTAACAGGTCTTGATCTCATTAGAGAGTTACGGTTTATAATGAATGTTTCAACAAAACAAGTAAGTTGAGTATTGTTTTAATCTTTTCCAGGATCAAACATGAATCGCTGTGGATTCAGAGGCTCTTCATATTTAGGGATGCCATTCAATCCCTCCAAGGTCAGTTAAGAATGTGTATGTGAAATGTTTTCAATTAGACGATAAATGATCTTGTGTCTTTTCTATTATATTACCTGCATAATTACAGAAAGTCTGGAAGGCAGGGAGTTTTGTACTGTTAATACTGAAATGTTTGCAGAACTTTTTAAGAAATGTGCATAACAAACATACAAAAATGATACCTAGAACTTCATTTCTCATAGCAGTGAAGAAATTGACATAGAAATTGTGGCTCATCTCAGTACAGTCTCCTCCTCTGGTCTTTTGCTAACCGAAGAAATCTTCTCTAGCTGAAGAACTCTCATGAGGTAGAGAAGGGCAGAATGGTCCTAATTAAGTGGTGCAGAACATGCTGTTCTTTGCTATCATAAAATGGTTCAGGCTGGAAGGGGCCCTTAAGATCATCTAGCTCCTATCTGCTTGTCACAGGCAGCGACACCTTCCACTAGGCCAGATTGCTCAGGACCTCATGCAGCTTGGCCTTGGACGCTTCCAGGGATGGGGATTCCACAGATCTGGACAATCTGTTCCAATGCCTCGCCACCCTCACAGTAAAGGATTTCTTTCTAATACGTAGTCTAAACCTGCCCTCTTTCAGTTTGAAGCCATTCCCCCTTGTCCTGTCACTGCATGCTCTTGTAAAAGTCTCTCTCCATCTTTCTTGTTGGGTCCCTTGAGGAGCTGGAAGGCAACAATTAGGTCACCTTAAAGCCTTTGCTTTTCCAGGCTGACAAATCTCGACTCTCACAGCCTTTTCTTATAGGATAGGTGCTCCAGCCTTCTAGTGAGCTTAGTGGCCTCCTCTGGGTGTGTTCCAACAGGTCCATGTCCTTCCTGTGCTGGGGCCCCAGGGCTGGATGCAGAGTTCCAGGTGGGGTCTCACCAGAGCAGAGCAGAGGGGCAGAATCCCCTCCCTGCCCTGCTGCCCACACTGCTTTGGATGCAGCCCAGGACACGTTTGGCTCTCTGGGCTGGGAGTGCACATGGCTGGGTCATGTCCAGTCTCTCATCCACCAGCACCCCCCAAAAAAGGTCCTTTGCTCCCAATGACTTCTCTTCTTCTCCCAGTCTGGGGTTGTCCTGACCCAGGTGCAGCACCTTTCACTTGGTCTTGTTAAATCTTATGACGTTCCCATGACCCACTTCTGGAGGTTTGAGAAGGGTAGATCCCTATCTGATGCCAGTGTGTCTGGTGCCATGTTGGCCATCCCATTGTCAAAAAAAACCCACCTAAAATCCTGGCAATGACATGAGCCAGGGAGCCATGTATCTATAGGTTGGGCCTGACTGTTCGTTCCAAAGTCAGTGCTGCAACTGCAACTGGTATTTCTCTTCCTGTGTTGAATCACGCATACTTGATATCTGATACCCACCCAGACTTAGGCAAGGCTCTGTTAGTTTGTCATGACCATAAGAGAGGATGCTTGGAAGCCCAGTGAACTGAGGTTCAAGAGAGTATATTTCATGTGAAAAGAAAGTGCCTTTAATGAAAGAGAGAAAGGAGGTTAGCAGAGGCTAGTTTAGTGCTCTCACTGATTTTTCATCCACTTTTCAGTGAGATTTGATTCTTCGCTCTCAAACACAGGACAGAACTACTGTACTTCTTTCACAGTCCTTCCTGCACACGGCCTCTAGTCTCCTTTTCTAGCTGTATCACACCTTTAGCAGGTCTACAATGTAGTACATTAAATCAGTGCATACTTTTGGAAACCTTTTTCAAATCCTCCCCAGTGTATGATGCTAAAAGTGTTTATTCTGGATATAGATCTGAGGTCTTGTAAAGGGCCATGAGAACAAAAAGTATGTAAGATTAGCAAAGCATTACTTTCCCCTCCCAACACTTTCTGGTGTTTTAATTCTCAACTTCAATAGTATATGCTTCATACTGAAATATTATATTTACTGGAAATAAGTTGCAATCCATTAGTGTCTTAGAATGTGTTGGCCAATATACAGATGGGATAAAGGGTGGAATCATGTAACCTGGGGAAATCAGCTACAAGGTCACTATCTCTAGAAAATTGTTTGCACATGGATGTGTTTTTTATTCAAGCATTGCAGTACTTTTTTCATTGTATCTGCATTTGAGGGATTGTATCCACTTGATTTATTGGCAAAGAAAGGTTTAAAGCATTTCCAGCACTGTTGCCTGAAATGTTCTGAAATAACTCAGAAAAAAAGGCTTGGAAATTCACTACCATGACTGAGATATGTTTATGGTCACATCATTTTTCTTTATTCATTATTTTAAAATGTTTTGTTAAATCTGCCTTGAAAAATATTGTTTGAAAAAGCCTTTAAGTATTTTGGATTTGCATTGACATTTGCTATTTATTACATTCCTCTAGAGTGATTTCATTCTGAGAAAATACCATTATCAGAGATAGCCAAATCTATTCAGTCAGTAGGGACCTTTCAAAATAGTTTCAAAAATAGAAAAAAGCAAGGGTTGTGTTAGAATATCCAACTTTACTAAAGGATAGGTCATTTGGGTTTGGTTTGAGAGTTGTGGTGTTTTAGCTGTTGCCTTTGTGGTGGTTGATGGTAGTTCTTTGCAGCTTTTTGGGACTGAAGTAAAAGTGAAACAAAAACATACCCCCTTCACCAACCCAGAACAAAGCCCTCATGGACTTAAGTGTTACCTGTGAATGAAGGCTACAAGTGACGCCTCTATCATCACATTTAAAATATGATTAATTTTAGATTTAGAGAATGATTATATACTGAAGTGGCTCTAGATTTTCCAGTGTCTCTGATTTGGTGTTATTGAAGTTTAAACTAGCTTTTTAGTTTAGGAGTGAGCAGTCTCCCCAAAGTTTCAGATCAGCCTAGGTCTTTTCAGTAGGTTTAAAGTGTTGTGAATCATAGGGCTAAACTGAAAGCCAATAGCTGCAACTTTTATATAAGATTGTGGTAATTAACATATGCTTTCGCTTGGGGGGAAAAAAAGATTTGTTTTGTATTCGTCACACAACATTGTATTTTCTCAAGACTGCAACACTGATAGTGGTGAGATGAACAGCTAAAGATATTTTGCAGAATGAATCACAGAGAAGATAACAATAAATAGAATAGAAAAGTGAATTTAAGATAAAAATAAATACTATAAAGACCTAGGTAAGCCTGGGCCAAAATATCTCTGTATTATGTATTTTTTTTATTTTAAGTAGACATGTCTGTAATATATTTTTAGGGGTCCTGTGCAGCATGGTCTACTGAAAAGTGTCTCTGCCCATGGCAGTGGAGTTACAGCTAGATGACCTTCCAGCCCAGACTATTCTGTGGTTTTATGAAGTGAGAAATGGCAAGATCTTGCAGAATAGTTTTGAAACAAGTAAAGAGATTACAGAAGCAGAGGCACCTTGAATTAGCACCTAGATACTGCATTTGGCAACGTACTGTAAGTTTTACTCAAATTAGCGACATCTGCTAAAATCATGTGCTTTAAATGAACTTAAATCATTACATTTTGAAAAACACACTTCTAAAGCTTAGGCTACCCACCTCCAAGTGAAGACCCTTACCCACTGAACATCTGCAATAAACGTAAAATGCATGGTACCTTTACATCAAAGCACGCAGAAGATTGCCCAATAGCTATTAAGTAGGCGTGTATTTAGGTAACTGCATACTTATGTATTTTGAAACTATAATTAATGCTTCTTGGCTGTAACCAGATGTGTTGGCTTTGTGGACTTAGCACCCAGCACACACCTCTGTGCAAACTTGTCAAAACGGAATAACTCCATGTGCGGATTGGCACCCTGAAGGAATCCTGTGTTGGGACAACAGTGCCAGGTGTGAGGAGAAAGCTTTTTGAAAGGGAGACTGTGCCAGTGCTAGTGTATGTTCAGTAGCGTTCTTTATTAGTGTTTGAAGAGATCTTGCCCATGCTTCTGCAGAGAGAGCAGAGTTTCTTAACTGTCTGCAGTGGTCAGTGGGAATTGTTGGTGCCATCTATCTTTTAATAGCCGAAAATAATGTAGTGGGGGAACACTGTCACATTGCTGAGCCAAGTTTAAATGTCTGAAGCTTCATACCTTACATCTTTAAGCGTTAATTCTTTTAAAGAAGACTGAGATTGTGCAGAACATGACGGCAATACCAGTAGAACAGAATTGTTTATTCCATCTCTGAGATCTGAGCAAATCTGTTTCCTGTGGGACCTACATTTTATCATTGACTAATTATCACAAAAAGCGAAGTGCATAAAGAACGGGCCCTGGCCATACTCCCTTTGTTGTCTTTGTATGTCTGCACCAGTATTAGCTCAGGTCAGTAGAGAGCATTTTACAAAAACAATTTAATATGCCCTATATGTCTGTTTAATATGCAGGGTAGGAGATAGTGATGGACAGCACAGGGATGGGAGTGGGAGCTGTTGAGATTTGTGCCCCGATCGCAAGAGAGAGTCCAGGACTGGGAATAAGGGAGAGGAGGTGCAACTCTCATCACTCACTCTGCTGTTCTCCTTCTCTGTTACATAGCTTTTTCAGTGCTGCTGAAGCCATTTCACCTTGTTTGCCTCCCTTTCCCAGCTGTCTTTGATTTCCTTGTGTGAGAGCAATCTCTTCCTGTCTGGTGGCTAATCTCCTGGTTTCTTTTATTCTGTTTAAAATAGTTGTCTTCCAGTTGCTCCAAACTGAACCATCCCAAATATCCAAAGTCATCTTGTTACATGTGGTCTCTGTTTTTATGAAGTGGTACCATCCAGGATGGGCCTATAAAACACCATAAGGAAAAATAATAATTTTAGCACAGCTGTATCAGACCCTTGCTCATTTCTATGATTTGTGTTGTGGGACTAATCAGCATTTAACTCTCATTTTAGCTTCTCAGTTGACATTCAGTGATCCTTGTGAGTCCCTTCCAACTCAGGATATTCTATGTTTCTGTGATTATTTGTTATATAAATACTTGGTTTAAACTCTGATTATTATGTTAAAATAGAGATGAAAGTAGTTAAGTGGCTAATTTGGTATTGCTTCAATCGACAGAGAGGTTCCTAATAATCTCTCACACTGCTTTCTAATTGTAGATCATTATGTTGTAAAATCTTTGCTGAGGGACCCTCCAGAGGTTTGGCTGTTTAAGAGTGCTTATTACCCAGCTGCCAGAAAGCTAGTGCCCAGTGGTGTGTCAGGACAAACTTAGGCACAGTTGAGGACATCCCATCTTTTTGCTTAACTGTTGCACAAATATAGCTCTTGGCAAAACTTTTTTCCAAAGCTTCCTACTGACCAAGTGTTTAGAACGGTAGCAGAGTTATGCAGTAGCTTAGTTTGATGAGGAAAGCTGAGCGAGATGCCTTCAGTTTAACCATAATGAGTGAAAGGAAAAGTAATTTGTTTGCCTCTTGACTATATAAAAAAAAGAAAGCTTTGCTGTAGTGTAAGAGCTTGTGATGTTTCAATATTTCTATTTTTTTCCTCTTTTTTTAGGGTCCAGGTATATCTCATCCCTATGATAGTGGGCATATAGCAATGACTTACACAGGACTATCTTGTCTGGTTATTCTTGGGGATGATTTAAGTCGAGTAAATAAAGATGCCGTACTGGCAGGACTGAGAGCTCTCCAGCTGGAGGATGGAAGGTAAAAGATTTTATATTCTGAAACTCTCAGAACCCAATGTGGAATGAAACATAAGAAACATGTTCTTTATAAATAGCTACATAGTAGCTATAATCATTTTGTTCTGTTAGCAAGTCATTTGTTTGGTAACCATATCAGTCATAGAACGTATACCAGAACATATGCTGGCTTCTTGGAAATTATTAAGTCATCAGAGGATACTAACTAGCTCTTTGAACCAAATGGAGGCTTGCCAAGCAGCAAATCATAGAAGAAACAATTAAAGGTTTATTTATTGTTGCAGGTAATTCAACTTTTTACCTGTTTTTGTATCTCATAGAATCATCTAGGTTGAAAAAGACCCTTAAGGTCATGAAGTCCAGCTGTTAACCCCGTACTGCCGAGTTCAACAGTCCCTAAGCACCACATCTACATGTCTTTTAAATACCTCCAGCCATGGTGACTCCACCATTTCTCTGGGCAGCCTGTTCCAGTGCTAGACAACTCCTCTGATGAAGAAATTTTTCCTAATACCTAATCTAAACCTCCCCTGGTGAACTTGAGGCCATTTCCTCTGTCCCACTTGGGAGAGGAAACCGACCTTGCCACAACCTCCTTTCAGGTAGTTGTAGAGAGTGATAAGATGTCCTCTCAGTGTTCTTTTCTCCAGGCTCAACAGCCCAAGCTGCCTCAGCTGCTCCTCACCAGACTTGTGCTCCACTCCCTTCCCCAGCTCCACTGCACTTCCCTGGACACGCTCCAGCACCTCAGTGTCTTTCTTGTAGTGAGAGACCCAAAACTGAACACTGGACTCGAGGTGTGGCCTCACCAGTGCCCAGTACAGGGGGATGGTTACTGCCCTGGTCCTGTTGGCTGCTTTGTGATACAAACATCCAGATCAGGGCATCCATCATAATCTTAGGAGTGTCTGAGATTGAGCCAAAATAACCCAGATGCAATAATTTTAAAATGTTCATAGAGTTTGGTGAGATTGTAACAATAAGAAATGAAAAACTCATTCACCATTTGTATTATAAATGGTAGTGTTAGCAATTACCTTTATACGTACCTGGGAAACTGGTCCTGAAGTTGCAGTAAGGAAAGAAAGCCTTGTGAGCTATTAAGATTTCTAGGAAGTCAAAGAATTCTGCCCAGAAGAGTAAGTGGTAAAATGGATATATGTGTATATACTGTAATAGGTGAAAGACTGTAAGTATAAACATCTTGGAATAAATAAACACCAGTGTCGTTACATTGCTGGAAATAGTTACCCAGGCCCTTAAGTGTTAATAGTTCTATTCATTTCCCTTGGCTTAGAATCACATCTTCTATAAAGGAAATATAGTTTAGCTTTGGGTTATATTTATGAGACTACTGGACACTAATCTTTAAAGAAAACACTGTGCAATTCCTTGAACTGCATTTCATCTTTTCTGGTGTAACAGGCGAAACAGTGTCTAAAGACAGAAATGTTTCTTTCAGTTTCTGTGCAGTGCTGGAAGGAAGTGAGAATGATATGAGGTTTGTGTACTGTGCTTCCTGTATCTGCTACATGCTCGATAACTGGTCAGGCATGGATATGAAGAAAGCAATAGACTACATTAGAAGAAGTATGGTGAGTGTTCACAAAATGTTATTTTTTCCTATGCTTTAAGGCTTATAGCTTTTTTTCTTAACTATGGCTAAAATAATCTCTATACAAACTGAAGTATTGTGGTAATTTCTTTATTTTTTCTTCCTGCTTTAGTGAGTTGAGAATTACAAATTACTTTTTTTTTTTTTGCATTTGTATTTTCGTTAAAATGTATGTGCTAGCAAGGTAATTTTATTTGGTGTGTTTGTTAACTGCAAATTAAATTAAAAATCATCTTTTTAAAATAATTTTAAAAACAAAAACAAGTTTTTGAAAACTGAGCTGTCATGTTTGTGTAACTTGGAAAAAGTGCATAAAGCACTGTAGCAATAAAATCTTCACATTTCATTAAGCTGTAGTTCAGCTTTTTAAAAGATATACATATTCAAATAAGCTAATTATTGACATCAGCTCATGCTTACTTGTTTCCAGTCATGCACTTCATTATTTGTTTATTAGATAACTTGGAATGAAGAAAAATATTTGAGTATGTACACATCTTTTTTTCTGTGTCTGTGCAAGTTGTCTTGATATTTGGTTGGAGTAAAGG
>VZRF01015586.1:143127-173449 GCA_013396875.1 Vireo altiloquus
GCATTACATGTATTTTTTTCTTTTTGGCAAAGATATGTGTATCCACTTTCAGGTTTCTGACATATGTCACAACGAAAATTAATTCCATGGAAGTAATAAAAACTTCCTGCATTGAAACAGGGCTGATTTGTTAACTGCTTTTTGCCAAGAACTTTTGGAGGTTCAAAATTTAATGAGATTAAATTGTGGCTATAGCTCATGATAATTTTGCGGGTAAACTAAGAAATTGCAATGTCTGTCAAAGTGATGTGGTTCTAAAGTAACTGGTTTGTGGGATTTTTTTTTTTTTTAGTCTTATGATAATGGCCTGGCACAGGGAGCTGGACTGGAATCTCATGGTAAGAATGTTAAAGCTTTTTTCACCTTTCAGACTGGTATTGAAAATGCTGTAAGAGGTGCAAGGGTATGCCATACCTTTCCTTCTTTTCCGATTTTTAAGGAAGTGGTGTGATGAGGAGCAAATCCAAAACATGCCTCCAAATATTTTCTTCTCCAATATAACTTCTTCCTTTAGGTCTACCTTAATATCTGAACAGATGGGACTCTTAATGTGTCACCTCCATTAATCTTACCTCACAAGTGTTTTGTTGGAAGGTGTTGGCTGTAGTTCTCAACTGTTGCTGACAGAGCAAACTTTTCCTACACATGCCATTGTTACTCTGAGGATTTTACCTGCAAGAGATTTTGTGCAATGCAACTGATTATTTCCAATTTCAACAGCTTTGGTAAAACCTAGAAACACTTCCTCCAACAGATACAGCATCTGTTGTGAGCTCAAATCTTGAAGCAAGTCAATTTTTGTGAAGAGTTGGTAGATCTGAAGATAAGAATCCCTAAGAGACTGCTATTTTTAAGCGAAACTTTTCTATGTCATGAAGCAGCAGTTTGCTTGTGACAGAGGAACTACTGACTTTTATGTATAAGACTGATACTAAATCTAGTGGTGTGGTCTGTTTGACAAGGTAGTGATTGGTCAAAGGTTGGACTTGATGATCTTGGAGGTCTTTTCCAACCTAAAGGATTCTGTGATTCTACAAAATGTTTACTTATCTTCATCCTTAGTATTGAGCTTTGATAGGATTTTGTCTTTTTCCTTCCTGCTGGATCAAGAAAGCTGAAAAACTTAAATTATACCCTTTGGTATTAAAACAGTTGGTTGACTAACTTTCTGTAGAATGTTAGTGATAACAGATCGTAGTACTTCAGCAGCCTTTTCCTGCTGCATTTCAGCATCAGAGTGAAAATAACCTTACAGCACCAGGATATTTGGGCAACTTTGGGGCCATCTGTCAGCAGCTTTCTTATGGTCTTTCCCAGCCTCTGATTTTATCACATCAGGTATTAGACTCAAAATAAATTCTGGTGGGCTTTAAAAAGTGATGGCTGGGCTACACAAAGAACATGATTTTATCTTCTAATTCACCATGCAGTTTCCTTGACAGCAAAAAAATTGTTAGAAGCACAGATTGTATATATTACAACCATGAGGAGTCTTTTCACTGTTAACTGTGCTTTTTTCTTTTTTTTTTAAGTTTTATTTTTAATTCTTTTTCTCCTGCTCACCAGACGCTTCTGTCTGTTTATATCCTCTGAGGGACAGTGTTTGAGACTAGCTTTGGCATTTCTGCTCCAGTCTGATTGCTGGCATCCCAGTAGCTTTCTTTTTTAAGCTACAAATGAAGAAATGTGTCTGTTGCAATGCCATTTACTTATTTCTGGACTGCTGTGTAATGTAAATTGTGCAGCATTGAGAGAAAAAACAGCTGTAAGAAAATGAGCTGATTTGTTTCGGAAGCAAGAGCTAGATTGAGGGATTTTTTCCCCCCTTTGACATACCTGTTGAACTAGAGTGTTCTTACTTATTTGGATTTTAGACTTGAAATTAACTTCTTCATACTTCTAAAAGTCTATTGATTTAATTGCTAATAACTTCATTAAAGTTCTGACTGAGATCATACAGGCTTCAGTGAAAATCTGTGTCAAAGCATTGCAAACCCTGCTGTCTCTTCACAGGTGGCTCTACATTTTGTGGTATTGCATCACTGTGTTTGATGGGCAAACTGGAGGAAGTTTTTTCAGAAAAAGAACTGAACAGAATAAGAAGATGGTGTATAATGAGACAACAGAATGGCTACCATGGACGTCCCAACAAACCTGTAGACACTTGCTATTCCTTCTGGGTGGGAGCAACGTTGAAGGTAATGTACAGAACAGCTATAGGTGTATTTGTTGACTTATTTTGATTTCTTTAAGCACCATTTTCTCTGCTTGAAAGAGAAAAGAACTATATTACACAAGTGCACCAATATGCACTGGTGACTATAAATGTCTTTCATCTTGCAAAAAGGCAGGAAATGGAGGTTTACCAGATTAGTGCTCTCTATGCTGTCGCTGCTTATCTCAAAAAAAGACACTATATTCTAGTATTAAAAATATAGTAAGACTTAGTATATTACTGTTACGGTCTCATTTCTTTTCAGCTCTTGAACATATTCCAATATACAAATTTTGAGAAAAACCGAAATTACATCCTGTCAACTCAAGATCGCCTTGTTGGTGGATTTGCCAAGTGGCCAGATAGCCATCCAGGTAATGTAACTTTTCAAAATTACAGTGAGTGTGTTCTAAGTAAGAAATAAATTCCAGCAGTCAGACATGTGAGAGGTGTAAGGAAAATCGTACCTTGAAAAAAAAAAGTGATAAAAAACTCTCAAAGTGTAAGATTGTCAGCCACAAAGGAAGTGAGCTGTTGTTGTTTAGACTACTATTAAGAGAGTATCACTGTCTATTAGTACGTGTTTAACTGTTTTGCTTAAAGGGAATAGTGTGTTGTAAGTACCTCTGTAAATTGAGTTTAATATATTAAAACATTTGTTTCTTTAGTAAATTAATCATTTCAGCTTGTTCAGAAGTCACTGATATATGTAAAAACAGTCAAGTTCACATAGTTCCATGCTATGATTTACAGATTGTGGTTATATGAGTATATCTGAAAGTTAATTATTATGCTTTTGGAAATGGGTAATTTTAAGTAAAAACTCAAAAGGATGCTAAAATCTTTTAATTTTAAAAATTGTTAGAATTCCGTTAAGGTACTGCAAACTTGTGAAAACAAAGCTTGTGCCAGTACAAGCTGGTGTGGCATTTTGTACAGGAAAGATAAAGTGACCAAACAAGATAAAAATTTAGTCATAATAAAGGAAGAGTCTGTTCAGAATCTGTGCCCTGAATTTAATCCTTTCATAATTTTGTTTTGAACAACAGTTCAAAATTTTTCGAGGTGAACCCACGCTGAAAATACAATGCTTGTTCTTCCACTTCCCTGAAAACCAGTTTAGGATTTCTGAGGAATTTAGATGTATTTACTCCTCATCATACAGAATTAACGGTATCATTTGGAGGGAGTATTTTGGTTTATCTTAATGAAACATTTTCCTTGTGAGTTAGAGATTAGAAAAGTCTGTTTCAAACGCCCATGATGTGTGAAGTGCCTTAACCTGTCTTAATTTCCTTTTATGACAAGGTTGGCTGCCTAGTTGACCAAGGGAAGCCAGTTAATGTGACCTAAGGCTTTCAGTACTGTCCCTTCCAGGATCCTTCTGGACAAACTGTCTAGCACATGGCTGGGTAAACACATCATGGGATGGGTGAGCAACTGGCTCATGCATCAGACAGAAAGGGTTTTGTGAGTGGGATAACATCAGACTGGTTACCTGTCACCAGTGGGGTTCCACTGGGATCTCTCCTCAATCCTGTGCTCTTCAACATTTTCATTAATGGCTTGGACACAGGACTGGAAGGAATACTAAGTAAGTTCACAAACAATACTAAATTGGGAGTAGCTGTTGGCTCCCTTAAGGGCAGAGAAGTCTTGCAGAGAGACCTTGACAGATTAGAGAGATGAGCAATCATCAACCGTATGAAGTTTAAGAAGGGCGACTCCTGGGTGTACAGACAGACTGGGAAACAAGAGGCTGGAGAGTACCACTGCAGAAAGGGCCCTGGGTCTGGATGTCCTGGTCAATGGCAAGTTGAACATGAGCCAGCAGTGCCTGGCAGCCAGGAGGGCCACCTGTGTCCTGGGGGGCATCAGGCACAGCATCGCCAGCCGGGCAAGGGAGGGATTGTCCTGCTCTGCTCTGCTCTGGGGCAGCCTCACCTCCAGTGCTGGGGGCAGCTTTGGGTGCCACAGTACAGAAAAGAGATTGAGCTGTTAGAGAGTGTCCAAAGGAGGGCACGAGGATGGTGAAGGGCCTTGAGGGGAAGCGTGTGAGGAGTGGCTGAGGGCACTTGGTCTGTTCAGCCTGGAGGAGACTGAGGGGAGACCTCACTGCAGCTACAACTTCATGTGAGGGGAAGAGGAGGGGCAGGAACTGAGCTCTGCTCTCTGGTGACAGTGACAGGACCCAAGGATGAAGCTGTGTCAGGGAATATTAGAAAAAGGTTCTTCTGTGGATATTAGAAAAAGGTTCTTCACCCAGAGGGTGGTTGTGCACTGGAACAGGCTTCCCAGGGAAATGGTCACAGCACTAGATGACAGAGCTCAAGAAATTTTTGGACAACCCTCTCAGGCAAGTGGTGTGACTACAGGGTGTCTTATGCAGAACCAGAAGTCAGACTTTGATTGTCTTTGTGGGGTCCTTCCAACTCAGGGTATTTTATGATTCTATGATTCTGTCCTTTAGACAGAATGTAGTGTGGCTGTTGGAGATAAAATTTGAGAAACGCAAGACAAATAATAATTGTTTTTCTTTGGTATGTGCATGCATGTGCATGTATTTTCCAGGATTACTGTAGCATTTTTTCCTCAGACAGATGGTGACATAAGTCTGTGTTCATGTTTTGAAAGAAAAAGTAAAAGATTAGTGCAGTTCTGATATGAAGAAGGACTATAAATGCAACATTGCAAAGATTGTTTCTGAGGAATTGTGTTTTCATTGTTACAGATACACAGCTGAGCTTCCTGCAAGCTCAGTCTCGTATCTGAAAGGCAAGCTGTCTTTTGATCATTGTATGCCTACATAGTAAAGATTCCTAAGCCTTAATCAGAACTAGATTTGAAGTTCTGTCGCTCCTATTTTATTAAAGCTCTGTTTAAATTTGGGTAGTCAACCTGTCTTTGCTGTGCAATAATGTTTTTAGGAAGAACACTAGAAGAAATTGCAGAAGACAGTCAACTGCTTGTGATAATCTGTGTATTACATGGACTTGCAATGTTAACAAGTAACTCTTCTCAGCTGATTATTCAGGGAAATGTATTGTGTTGTCTTGCTGTGTTCCTATGCTAACAGACATCAAAACATTGTTGGTTGTGGAGGCCACTAGCGTTATTTAACACAGAAGTGATAGCACGAGAAGAAACAGCCTCAGGTTACACCAGAGGAGGTGTAGATAGGATAATAGGAAAAATTTCTTCACCAGAAGCGTTGTAAAACATTGGAGCAGGCCCCTCGAGGCAGTGTGTGAGTCACTATCCCTGGAGATATGATGTGGCACTTAGGGACATGGTTTAGTGTGGTCTTGGCAATTTTAGTTTAAGGATTGGACTCTCATCTTAGAGGTCTTTTCCAGCCTAAATGATTCTGTGATAATTTTAGTCAGATACTAAATTATTGGCACCTCCACAGAGTGCTACGTGTTGAGATTTTGCAAGGGGCACATGAAATTCCTGTCATCTTTCTGTCTTTAGCCTGCGATTTCATGGGCAGATAATCCAATGTGATGCTTGCTGCTACGCAGAGAAGGCAGACTCAGCAAGCTGTAACTCTGGTGTAAGGTGGACATTGGCAGCAGCATGGGACAGGAGAGTAAGAATAACCCATTTTGGTAGCAGTCATCTCTTGATCAAGCTGCATGAATTCCTATCCTTAGGGTAATCTCTCAGGAAGAAGGGAAGCTAGGAAAAATAATGGCTTCCTCAATTTCTCTTAAGTCTTGCTGTTGGCAGCTGTTGGCACTAATTTTGTTGTTTCAATAGTTAGCTGCTTATAAAGTAACCAGCCAAAAAATGCTTGTAAGAAAAAAAAATTGCTTTCTGGAGTGGTTATTCTCAGATTCTTAAATCCTTTTGCTTTTTTGGCTGTGGCACTCAGGAAAAATAAAGTAGTGCACAAGTTGTTATGAAAGAAATCTGGACTTTAGTTCATGCTGGTAGCTTTGGGCAGAAATGTTTTCCATCCATCAAAACTCAAGTTTAAAATATAGCACTTGATTATTTGTTTTCCTTGGCTGTAATTACTGGGGGGTGTTTGAGTATAGGAACACTTGGCTGTTACAGACTGAAATAATTTTATTTTTTCTTTTCTGTCCTTCTTTCAGATGCTCTACATGCCTACTTTGGCATCTGTGGTTTGTCATTAATTGGAGAAGCTGGTATTTGCAAAGTTCATCCTGCCCTGAATGTAAGCACAAGAGCATCAGAGCGTCTTCACCACCTCCATCAGATCTGGAAAACACGGACTTTAAACAGCGTTCAGACGGCACACACTTCTCTACATGACTGATTTAGACTTGAATTTAGTTCTGGTAGCATAACTGTAGCCCAGGGTTAAAAGCCATGTATAACCAATGTGCTCTTTTAAGTGCTGGAGTCATACAATCAGATCTGTGTTGCTGGCATCACTTTGATAGGGAGTTGCCTTCAGCAGGTTATTCTGCATTGTGAAAAAGGAAATATTTTGATTATATAGAAGTTTGTCACCAGAGACTGTAAATGGCTTTTCAGATGGCTTTACTTCTAAGAAATCCCTTGAGGCATTTAAACTTCATTTTAATTTTATTTTTTTAAATTTGTGCATACTGTGTCAAAACATATAATGGGGAAATATTTTCAAAATTGTTTACATATCATACAGTATGGCACAGAACGTTGAAGTTCTTTATAATCTTACGGTTTGACATATTTTTGGGTAGAGAATCTCCCACATTAAGTCTCAGTTAAAAGTTACCTATTATCATCAACTTTGAGATTCCATAAACTTTGTTTTTCACAAACAAATTAATTAAATACAAATAAAATTATTTTATTCAGTATACTGGACTTTTAAAGTTGTGTGGCCTTACTAAATGGATTTCAAAATTCTTCTGAGTAGGTTTTACACAGTGGATTTACGCAGTGGATTGTTAGCCAGACAAAGAGTTTTAAATAGTTTCTTCATGTGAAGTTCACTGAGTGAAGGGATGTGTGTCAATAAGAGATACTCAGCCCAGTCTTTTGGAAGCAAACCTGTGTGCAAGAGTAGCATTAGAACCCGCTTCCAAAGGCAAACCTTTGCAATACATTGAAATTGTTCAACTTAGAGTAATGATGAACATTCTCAGCTTCTTTAGTGCTTTACTAGTGCCTTACTTTGTATGCTTGAAGTGCTGTTCAGAGTTGAAGCAAGTAACTTTGCAGCTGGTGGTGTTTGTGGCAGGTCACTTTGTGCATTCATTAGACACCATGACATCTTTCTACTTGCCAGTCATTAACAGCACTTTTTTCTCCTAAAGGTTCCAAAGACAACTGAAGACTTCTTAAAATGGATTAAGTGCACCATTTGCCACTGCTGAGCCCAAAGAGACAGGATGATAGACCATTTTGGTCAGCAAAAAGCTTTGGGGATAAACATGATTCCTGTTTTGCAATGCAGGGCAAATGAAAAGGGTAGTGTAGTTGTACCCATAGCACACATGTCACAGAGATCCAGTAGGTATCTTTAGGCTACCAGAACCATCCCAGTGCCAAAAGAAGCCTTCCTACCTATATAAATGGTTTTTATTTCTATAGCAGATTAATTGACGTGGCAGCATTTGGGAGCATAACTAGTGATAGTGATCTGCTTGGAAAAGCAGAGGAAGAGCAGGAGACAGTAAGATGTATGATCTGTACATGTCTCAGTAGACACTTTACTTGGAGGAGGAGAGACTAAATAGTTCAAAAGCTAGGAAGTCTGTAGGGGTGGAAGCAAGAGAGCTGTGGGGCTCGTACTGGGGAGGGGGAATGAGGTGCTGAAGTAGGACTGTTGCAGAGTTAAGAGAAATGAAAACTGGGAGATGCTGAGGCTGAAAGCAAGAGCAAAGAATGTGGTGTAATAATGGAACCAAACTGGTGGAAAGGATCTGAGATGCCTAGGGTACGATTAGGGAGCAAAAGAAAGGTAGTGACTCAAGGAACATGAGGAAGTTAAGGGGGGGAAGATAGAGCTTTGGAATTGGTTCTGTTGCTCACATGCTCAGATGACCAGAAATCCAGCCACAAGTAAAAAGACCTAGTGAGGTACCTAAAGGAGAGGATCTCCCAGGCAGGGGACTCACTGCAGCAGTTCCTGTGGGAATCCCATTTTCCTGGAGGGGCTTAGTAGGATGTTGGTCAGCAAAGGCTGAAGTAGCTTCCCTGACTAGAAGTTTCTTAGGTCATGGGGGTCTACTTAGATGAAAACCCATTTAAAACCAAACAAGAAAAATCTTGAAGTCAAAATCGTCAAAATAGCACAGTATTTACTTGTCTTTACATCGGATGGTGACCACAAGTTGACTCATGGTAGGGTAGGATGGGTTTCTGGAAGACGTTGTAGTAACATTGTAGTTACGGTGAAGACCAGATGTAATTGTAGCTACCCATCCCCACTACTGCTCTGCCTTTCCGGCAAACTATCTTCCAGTCTTTTTAGCATTTGCTACATACCCTGGTAGAGGGTGTAGCTTTGAATTTCAGAAGAGTTGAATAAGTTGTTCTTAGTCTTTGCTGGGAAACAGCCTCAGTATTTGTTCTTACTTAGCTTCATGAGAAATTATGTGTTTGATTATTGTGAGGCAAATCCATACTTGCAAAATCCTAAACTATGGTTCCTGAGTTGCCCTACATGTGACCAGGTTCTTATCTGTGAAGGATATCAGGGTTCCTCAGCAGAAAATAAGGGAGTAACAGTGAAAAATCGTATTACGTGAACAAGAATTCAAATTCTCATGGCAAGTAATTTAACAGTTTTCTGCCTCAAAAAGCAGATAACATTTCTTGCTAAGTTTTCTGTATCTGTTAAGTACCCTGGATTCTTTATATGGATTTTATGTTCCATGTCTCCTTGGCCCCCAGTTATTCTACATCTTTTCAGGCTGTGTGTTGACAGCAGACCTCGCCTTTCCTAAAGGTTGCATGAGGCATATTTATTTCTCATTACTCCCGAAGTTCGATGAAGGCAGCAAAATATATATGCCTTCACCTCACACTGAGTATCTAATTACTCTAATTGGTTTGAAATCTTTAATCTTTTTTAAGTTGACACAAGTCTGTACTAATAACCAACTCTGCATTCATGATTAGCCATTCTAAATGCCCCAATTGATGTCAGGCAAACGAATGATGAACAATGAATGTTCCTGTGTAGCAGACATCTGGATTCTGACTGTATTGAATTGCCTCTCTGATTTTTGTGTTTATTGTGTCTTATGACTAGAAAAATATTAAATGAAAAATCAGTCGACAAGAGTTTCACAGAAATCCATAACCTAAAATCACTTTTAAAGGGGATACATCAAAATAAAACTAAAACTTAAATGTGAACTGTGACATTTAAATGTAGCTAGAAAAAGCAAACCATGTGATTATTACCTACCTCTAATAATTTTGTGTTAACCACGGCTTTACATTGCTGAAACTGAACCTACGTAAGAAATTAATGCATTAAATGGCTTTACCATGTGCTTGAGGAAGTAAAACCTCTTGGCTATCAGGCTGACAAATGTGTGTGCCTCTATCCTATCTGATACACCCCCAAACTCTATGTGTGGCCCAAGTTTCTCTTCCAGAAAAACAGCTTTAAAATTATATGTTGAACAAAGGAAGTAAAAGGTATATTTTCCATAGGATCTGAGGACTGGGGATTTAAACACTGTCACTAGGGCTTTCAGGGCCACTTGATTTGTACATAGCTGCTGGCAGATATGCTAATGCCATTTTGGAAGGCTGCTGCTAAGTATGTTTGTATTTATGAATTTTCATCTTGAGAACTGTTTTTTTCTAAGTGGAACAATCATCATCACTGAAAAAAAAACCTAGCAAGTAAATTGCACATTGCAGAAATACCTGAAATATGTATGCTCAAGCACATATTAAGAGTACCTTGCTCCATTTTCTAATGCCCAGGGTAAAAGACAATGTGAGAGGAGCTGAAAAAGCTACATCAAATGTGGTTTCTCCATGGATGGCAGTATAAATATTAAATACTCTGTAGAAACTGTTGTGAAATGTATAGTGAAAATACATTTCAACTTTGTACCAAGTAAGCCATTCAGTATGGGGTTGCCTAGTGTAGAAGGGAAGAAACAGTGATTTCCAAAGTTAAAGCCTTTGTGGACAGCCCCTCTCCTGGCATTTTGGAGAAACCCTGCAATCAGTGTCCCTGTGGAGGTGAAAGAGATGTCAGGACACGCATGAGAAGCAGAGAGAGCCTAGGTAAGAAGATGCTATTGCTGCGACTAAAATTTGAGACATCTCCAAAATTCATCAGTTGAATGGGATTACTGGTCTGTTTAGGTTGATGTTAAATACTGTGGTGGTTCTGAAGAGCTCTTTTTTTGCTGTTGCAAAGAAAAGATTACTTAACAAGTTTTCCTCATTTCAGACAACATTGGGTGAAAAAGAAGAAAGTCTCAACATCTTTATACTAAATGGTAATTAAATTACTTCACTGAATGATTACTGTGTGTTGTAGATTTACACTTTCCGTTCATCATTTTAAAGCTTTTGTGTTCCTGGTCTCTATTTGCCTGATTAGTTTCTGAGTTTAATAAAAATCAATGAATTGTTGGGAAACTGAGGGAAAACTCTGTAATTTCTTTTGAACTGTAGCTCTTGTCATGTCTTTTTTTCCAAGCTATATGTTCTGGATGAGTCTGTCTTCCCGAGGGCCCAGGGAATGACAATGTCCAAAGGTTTTCAAGCTGAACCCATCAAAGGCAGCAAAACCTGACACTAAACCCTGGCTTTATTTTTGAGGCTCTGGAAAAGTGCCTTGTTTGATAACTCCATTGTCAGGAGTCATAGAGTGGTTTGGGTTGGAAGGGACCTTAAAGATCATCCATTCCAACCCCGCTCCCATGGGCAGGGAGACCTCCCACCAGATCAGGTTGCTCAGAGCCCAATCCAACCTGCCCAGGGACAGGGCATTCACAACTTCTCTGGGCAAACCTGTTCCCAGTGCTTTAATGCCCCTCACAGTGAAGGAATTCTTCTCTTACCTAATCTAAATTTACTCTCAGTTTTTATTCCCCCTCGTCCTGTCATTACATGCCCTTGTAAAAAGTCTCTCTCCAAATTTTTTGTAGGGTCCCTTCAGATACTGGAAGGGGCTCTAAGGTCTTCCTGGAGCCTTCTCCTTCCCAGGTCAAACCCCCTCTCAGCCTGTCTTCATAGGAGGGGTGTTCTAGCCCTCTGATCATCTTTGTGGCCTGCCCTGGATGCACTCCAAAAGCTCCATGTCCTACTTATGTTGAGGATCCCAGAGCTGGACACAGCACTCCAGATAGGATCTCATCAGAGGGGAGCAGAGGGACAGAATCCCCTCCCTGCCCTGCTGCCCACGCTGCTTTGGATGCAGCCCAGGACACGTTTGGCTCTCTGGGCTGGGAGTGCTCATGGCTGGGTCATGTCCAGCCTCTCACCCACCAGCACCTTCCAGCCCTTCTCACAGAGCTGCTCACAATCCATTCTCTGCCCAGCCTGGCGTTCATGTCTGACAGACCTTGCACTTGGCTGTACTAAACTTCATGAGGTTTGCATGAGTGCCTTTCTCAAGCCTGTCCAGGTCCCTCTGGATGCCATTCTTTCCTTCCAGCGTGTGGACAGCACCACGCAGCTCGGTGTCATTGGCACACTTGCTGGAGGTGCACTCAGTCCCTCTGTCCCTGCTGCCCACAGGGATGTGGAGCAGTGCCAGTCCCAATACCAGCCCCTGAGCAAGGCTGCTCATCACTGGTCTCTGCTTGGATGTTTAGTGCTGACCACAACTCTTTTGAGTGAGACCATACAGCCCATTCCTTACCCATCAAGTGCTCCACCCTCTCCAGTTTAGAGCAGGGATGTCATATGGGACAGTGTCAAAGGATTTACACAAGTCCACGTATATGGTGTCAGCTTCCCTTTCTACATCATCAATGTAAGCCCATTTTAGAAGGGCAGCAAAATTGTCAGGCATGATTTGCCCTTCGTGAAGCTGTGCTGGCTGTCACAAAACACCTACTTATTTTCCACATGCCTTAGCATAGCTTCTAGGAGGGTTTGCTCCATGATCTTGCCTTCCGCCAAGGTGAAACTGGCATCATTTAAAATGTCTCTCTGCAGGTACAGGCTCTGTACTTGGGAATGGGACTGGACAGGCCACTGTCACTGGAGAACAAGTAGAATTCTGAGGAAGAATATGGTCCTGACTTGAAGGAGAAAGAGAAAGTTCGTTGAGGAAGAGAAAAATCTGTGTGATAACAATCTGCACACTCTAACTTTGAGAATCAAAAATGTTAAGGAAAGAACTTCCAGCTTGCCGGCTAAGTGGTTTATATTAAATTCACAAATGCAAGGAGGGAGATATGAATGTGGCAGCTGTGTTTTGACAATTCTAGCCTGCCTGCAAAAGTGGCTTCTGTGTTAACTCGAAACAGTGATGATAACCAGGCCCTAGTATGAGGACTGGGAGCTACACTGTTGTATTGAGTCTGGCTGAGTTCCTTTTCCCCTAGCAGTCCTCACAGTGCTGTGCTTTGCCCTGGTGGCTGGAAAGGCGCTGATAACACAGTGGTGCTCTGGTTGCTGCTGGGCAGTGCTGGCACAGCATCAGCACTGTCTCCCCAGCGTTCTTGCCCTCCCCATCAGTAGGTTGGGGCTGAGCAAGATTCTGGGAGGGGGACACAACTGACCAACTGACCCAAACTGACCCAAGGGATGTTCCATAGCGTATGACATCAGCTCAGATATAAAAGCCAAGAAAAGGAGGAGGAACGGGGATATTTTTTATTTACAATGTTTGCCTTCTGGAGCAGCCATTCCAGGTGCTGAAGTGCTGTTCCCAGGAAGTGGCTGAACGTTGCTTGCCAATGGGAAGTAGAGAATAAACCTTTTTTTTTTTCTTTGTTTGTGCATGCGTAAACTTTCACTTTTGCTTTAGTAAACTGCCTTGTATGAATCTATGAGTTCTTTTCAATCTTATTTTCTCTCTCCTGTCCAGCTGGGAAGGAGAGCGACAGATAGCTTGGTAGAGACGCCCAGCTCAGATCAACCACCACACCTGTGCACCAGTTTGGCAACTGCTTTGGATGCTCAATTTGGGAGAGCATGGAGGCTTTTGTGGGGCTCTTTCTGCAAGATCCACCCTGGGCTTCCATCCAGAACTTTCCCTGTGCTCCCTTTGCTCCAGCACATGAGACAAAGGCTCTGCCTCACCCTGGGAGGGAGAATCTCACCTTTTCCTTTTATGTGAAAGCTTCAAAAGGAAAATTCGAAGTGAAAATGACAAAAGACAAAGCAAATTTTTCTGTGTTTTATCACCCTGAATGCTTGTGGGACAGGAGCAGTGCTTATGCTGCCTAGAAAGTTAAATATGCAAGACTGCTGTTGAAATTGCATGCTGCTTTTGGTTAATTTAAAAGTTTCCCTAAGCACAGAGCTATATTTATTTGCTGTTGTGCTGTCCAGAAGTCTTTGTTTAACAACCTTCTTTAAATTACAGCCAAGCCTTACTAAAATAAGCTCACTTGACCAAATTGCATTTTAATCTCTGTCCCAACATCCATTCTGCTTATTCTATCATTAAAGCCTCCTTTAAATTCAGACACATTGTGGAGAAATACCATGTGGAAAGGCATCATCTGTGTAAACCTGCTGCCCAGGGAGCATTTGTCTGGGGTGTTCTTTCACAGCAGGTTAGACTGAAAACTGTTGGGCATGGTGTAGGGACAGTTCATCCTGCCTTGGGGCACTTTGGTGGGCTCTTAAGGACCCTCCTGGGTTATTTCTTGCAGTTCTTTAGTTCCACTTCAATATTTTTTTTTAACACCACCCCCACTTCCCCTGAAACCTCAGCCTGTGAATTCTTAAACCAAGGGGAGTTTTGCTCTGGTGGGATGGTTTATTGTGGAGCCATTCTGTGAGGTACCTAGATGGGAAGGCTTCTATAAATATCACAAAAATACTTCAGAGGAAATCAGAAATCCTGGATAGGCTGGACATACATGCACTCTGGTCTGTACGCTTGTACTTTACAGATCAGCTGTCCTTGGGAGGTACTCGCTGTCCAGCATCCTTCCAAAATATCCTCTGAAGTATGCAGAGGCCTCTGGTGAGCCCGAGGATAGGAGCCTGCTCAAGAGAAGTCCTGATGAGGCTTTCCAGCACAGGCACAGGGCTCTTCTGTATTTTTGTGTATGGCTCTATATATAGCTCCCTGTATGTGGCCAGAATGAGTCCTGCAGGGCGGTGATAACATGCCCTCTGAGACTTCCCAGTTGCTATAGATAGCTTCCTGTGCAGACCACACAGTATAGCATTGCTACTACCACCAATTTTTTCTGATGGCTACATGCCTTGACATCTGTTTTCAGCCTTAAAAAATCTCCAGCCTCAAGCAACTTCCTTCTACTGCTGGTACAAGTGAGGACCAGGATGGTGGGCATCTAAAGAAAAGGTGTTAACTGCGTTAGCAAGGTGAGCTTCCCCGGACATAAAACAAGTCCTGTCCCCTTCCCTTCTGCCAGCCCTGGTTTATCCTAGTTTTTATTAAACACGGGAGTGAGGGAACGGCAGAGGAACAGGTTCACTCTGCCCGTAGTGCACACTCTCCCTGATGAGGGGCGTTTCCAGCTCTGATAACGAGTTGGGAATGGCAGCTATCGGTGGGAAAGCTGTTCGCCAGCCCTGTGACATCTGTGGCATGCTCCTGAGCTCAGTGGCCACCACCACAGACCCCCGAGCCCACGCTCTGCCCCACAGGGCCCCGTGCATGGCAGCAGGTAGGCTCCTGGCACGTTTCTCCTTCTGCCCCTGGACTGTCCTAACACTGCATTTCCCTTACCATCTGCCTGTAACCTCTCAGGACTGTTGCAGGCTTTCTCGTCTCCTCCAAGTCGTGGTCCAGAAGCCTCAGAAAAGGCAGGCTTCACAGGTCCCTGCATAAAGCAAACACAAGCACACTGTTTTTGGCTGTGGCAGAAACCTGAGCAAACACGCAGGCATTTGAGATGTTACGTAGCATCTGTTCCCCTGGGAGGGCAGTTTTTTAAGCCAAAGGCTCCACTGACTGCGGAGAGCAACGGTTCCCACAGTTTCCCTTCTATAAAAGGAAATTAAATTCTGCAGCAGCTGTTGATCTGATAGCCAGTCTGGACTGGACCCCCCTCCCATCCCCTTACTGGCTGCCCAGCCTACTCCAGCTACCCACAGACCACTTGTCCCGTCAGAAAAAACTGAGCTTTCTGGTGCTTTCTGATGCTAGCCAGATTTGGAGTGAGCAGGGATACAAAGAAAGCTTTATTTTTTTTCAGCAAGTAAATGCCCTGATGTCAGTCACTCCAGTGAAGTTCTGTGCTCTGGAAACACTGGCAAATGAAGATTCAGGCACTTTAGATATGTTTTTTCTGAGACAGCTCTAGCCTAAACACTTCTGCTCATCTACTGCTGTCAGCCAGGAACAGATTATTCTTGTTTGCTTTAAACTCATGGTAAAAGCAAAATAAAAAAACAGGCTAAAATGTCCATTTTGCCAACATTTTACACACCTTGGTTCAACATAAATGCAGTAAATATGTAATAAATAATGCAATATTCCAAACTAGTAGGAGTTAGTCTATCTTTAACCTCTTTGAAATGCTTGTCTGACAAGTTATTTGGGGAGGGCACTGAGAGGGGTCACCCTTGACACACTAACATGCATTTGACTTTCCTCTCTGCAGCAGGGCAAAGTGAGTGTGCCTCTGGGTGCTGTAATTGAATTGGAGGGAAGTCTGTTCCACTCAGGCTGTTGCGTTTGAATATTTTCAAATATGCTGATGAGAACTGCTGAAACTGTCAAGCAGCCTGAAGAAGTCGAAGGGATGAAAATAAATTTTCATGGGAATCTGGGGAGATTTCATTTTCTAGAAACTCCAAAATAGTGCAGAAGTGCTTGTGGGCCCCTGGCAGGGACTCACATAATGAGGGACTGTGCTTCTGACCGTGACCCATGAGATAAAGGCAACCAAGCTCACCCAGCAAGGCTGGCAACAGCTCACTGTGCACTGTGGTGTCTGTGGGACAACACTCGGAGCTGCAGCAGTCTCCTTCTGCACCCTGTGGTTCTGCACCTCGTGGTGCTCTGGTTGCCCTGCAATGCAACACACAGGGGGAGCCAGGCAGAGCCATGATTTGGGGGTTTGGACCCCAAATACTGCTGGCCAGCCTTAGCATCCATCTCAGATCCCAGAAAAATTTATGCCCTGGATCCTCTCCACACTCCACACAAAGGGACCAAGGAGCAGGAGTGTCACTGTGCTCCACCCTTGGCTCTTTATTAACACTGCAATGAACATTGCTTTGTTGTGATTTCAGACAAATTGCCCCAAGTGACATTTCTGGCCTTTTGCTCTGTGATGCACATCCCTTTACATAGATAAACCAACTTTGTTTGAGACAGTTGTTCTTTGACAGGTCACCAGCGCCTTTGTCATCCTTCAGAGGAGGAAGGAGGCACAGGAACTCTCATCAGTGCAATGCTGCCTCCCCAGAGGCAGTGCTCCTGCAGGCAGGTGACAGATGCCATGACTCAGGCAGCAGCATGACAGATGCCTAAAGGCTGATCCCAGCTGGATACTGGTGTTAAATGGAGTTACTGGTGTGGGGAGTCTGGAGAGCCTCAGATGCCCGGTGGGCACGCAGGTGAAGGGGCAGGCTCGTTCTGGCGCTGCGAGACACTGGGAGGGTCAGCCCTTGGGCACAGTGAGATGTGCTCTGTGCAAAGGCAATCTGCAGGGAGCTTAATCCACATTTAGAGGAGATTAAAGACTTTATTAACCCATGGGTAAAAGCAGGGGATGAATTTCGTTGCAGGAGCACAGCATGCCATTTTGAAAAAGGAAAGTTAAACCTAATCCTGGTGTAATTAAGCTGAAAGAAAAGTGCAGGAGCCCAGCTGACACATTTAAACCTTGAAGGCATGAATTGGACAGGCTTTGTAGAAGAGTTTAATAGTGTCTGAAGGCCAGCTGAGCCTAAAAATCTTTCATGTCTCTGCTTCACTCTTCAGAGCCTTCACAGTTGCAGACCTGCCCCTTTTGCAAAACACACAAAAATACTGAAACATACATAACAACATTTGCATGCAGATCTCAGCAGTGCTCATCTTTCCCTTATCTTTTTCTGATTTGCATGTTTCTGATTTCTTCATTAGACACATTCTTTTAAGTAACTGAATAGAAACAGTAAATTAATAGACTCCAGCTTGCTGTGTTTTGCTCAATTAATATTTGTTAAAACTCCAGATACCCCAAATTCTCTTTATATTGTCAGACTTGATTAACTGTAGCTGCAACAAAAAATGGCAATTACATGATATATTCATGGCATGCATAATTATGTACTTTAGCTTATTCCTCATAAATATCTAATAACATACTCAATACATTAAATATTAATAGTATTCTACATACTTAACCCATATTTTTAAATGAGCTTGTTCCCACAGGCATGTGATACTCTGCTAGTGTCACATGGGACAGGCTAGGAGGAAATCATACATAAAGACAATTTTGCAAACAGTGCAGATTCAGTTTTCTCTCTGTATTTTGTGTGCTTATGTCTCAAAGATACTGAATGAATGTATTGATGGAAGTTAAACAGAGGTCTTTAAAGGGAGAAAGACAAAAAGTCTAGGTATCTCCAGTGTCAGAAAGGTCTGAGCACAGTAGAACAAAATATCTGGCTCCAATGTATCGTGGATTTGGCAATCGCTTTTTACTTTTAATACATATGCCTGTGCCCAAGGACTTAGAGCTGGAAGTAAGGGAAACGAGAGGTACAGGCAAAGGGTAAGAACTTTTCTTCTGGCCATTAGCAACCAAGTATGTTGTGTTAGCCACAGAGCAGCTGCAGAACTGCTTCAGTATCTCTTGTTGTTTATCGGCTACATTAAGTCTTATGTGTTTAGTGATGTTCATGATTTTGCCAGTTTCTATTAGAATAAAGTACATAAAAATAAATAAAACCTTGTTTCAGTCTGTGGTCGTAGGGGGTAAAAATTAGATCACTAAGGAAGTTTAGAAACATTAAAAGGGTAAAAATCAAATTCTCCAGCAGAAAGTGAAGATGTGATTTGGCAGCTGCATCATGCAAGAGATCTGGGGATCACAGGTTAAATCTGAATCCTGAGTGGAATTTATTAACAAGGTTGTCAAGGCGAAGGTGCAGGAGTTGGCCATCTTGAGAATGACCTCAGTTAAAATGTGGAAGAGAAGCAGGGAGTTTTCTGACTGCTTGTAAAGAGTTTCCAGAGACTTTTGCTCCTCTGTTTATCCCAGAGCAGCACGGGTGGGGAAAAAAATGAGGGGAAAAATGCCCCTGTGGTGCCTAGAAAAATGATAGAGATGGGGTTTATTGCAGGGAGAGGTTTAGGTCTGCAAGCAAGTACCGTGATCTCTGAGGTAGTTTGGTCTCATTTGTCCTGCTTGCAACACCTTTGCAGCCATCAAAAGGCCTCATCTGTTTCATGGCAATTTCTTTTCTGCCAGTGACACTTCACATCTACATCACTCCTCGCAGAAGGAAGGAGTTTATACAAAATTCATAAGCTATTCACATATATTCTCTTTCATATTACTCAAGCTGGATGCAGGCCTCTGAATGCTGTTCAGAGAATTAAAGCAGGTCAGTCTTTACCAGAGGCATGCACACGCACATTTCAGAGGTGTTTTTTGTAATTATTTCAAATGTTTGCTCACATGTACAATTCAAGAGTGAAGCATTTCATGCTGAATACCAGCACAGCTTTCTACTGCCTTTAACATCACCTTTCTTGCATCTCCATTGCTCAGCGACAGAGTTGTCTGAGGTGCAAGCACATCTACACAGATACATTGGCCCTTGGCACACTATAAAATGGAAGTGCTTTTTCTCTCCTCTATACTGAATTATTTGTGCTAGCCCTTAACCATATCACCCCCCACAACGGGTTTCAAACGCTCCTTAAATCTTCAGATTTCCTCAGGTGATGATGGCCACGAGTTCAAGTGTGGTGGTGTGGAGGGGCACACTGGGAGAAGACCTGTCCCACCGTGGTGCTAGACAGCTGCTGAGGGTGTGTGCTTGACTGGATTCCCTGGGCAATGGAAATGGGAAAATATCCCACAGTCCTAGGGCAACAGAAAGACAAAAGCATCTGAGCAGGCTTCACTGCTCAGATTTAGTTTAGAAGTCAACTAAGACAGAGAAGGAGATCAAAGAGAAAATCTAGAGCTGTCGTTGTTGTCCTGGGAGAATCAACACAATTCACAGGTCAGGGAACACAAATTTCCTTTGTGTTTTCATCTGTGTACCAACACGCCACAACAGAACCCTGTGTTGTATGGCATTTCAGGATTGCAATACAGGACCAGTTTTTCCACTGATATAAAATTATACAAATTAGTTTATACAATTTGGTAATCTGACTGGGATCCCTATTTTTTGGAGGCCTGCTTCAAGTTTAAGTAACAGAAAACAAATATGATCCTATTATGTTTCATTTTAAACACAATGCAACATACTCTTAGTGAATTTCATGACAACAGAAGGTTTGAATTGATTTTCAGATATCCTGGTTCCTTGGAAAGAAACTGACATAGAGGTGAAATAAAAGAAGGAAAAGTGTGAAAAGAAATTTCGTATCTTGGATTTATGTGGAACAGATGAGGAGCTCCCAGCTATTTCTGATGTGCAGCCCACCTCAGAAAAGGTTGTGTAAAACACAACCATCCGTTACCAAGAGGGGTGAAAGTCCCTGGGCCACCAGCTGCAACGTGAAGCTTCTCCATCTGTCTATGGCCTTCCAAGTTCACATTCCGCTGTCAGCCTTCTGCCACTCAAGACAAGCACAAACTGTCTACTATCCAAGGGGAAGTAAACAGGAGCCCTCAGAATGGCTACAGGAATCAATATCTTCTGCAGAGGATAGTCCTAGGTTCCTGGCTAGGTTGGATGTATAGAGAGAGCTTGTGTTAATTATGCTGAACTGTCCACTAGGCTCTGCTCAGGCTTGCTGGACTTGCAGAAAAACAACTTTCCTGCAGGGCTGATGGCAGAGAGTGCTGTCATACAGGGACCAGGATCATCCTGGCAAGAGCTCTTTGGGCGGATGCCATTGCTGAAGCTGTGAAATCAATGCAAAAGTGGTTTGTGGCTCCCTCATGCTTAACTATCACTGGCAGCCATCTGAACCTGGAGTGCTAAGAGAGCTAATCCTGAAACAAAACCACTCCAGGAAGAGATCATGAAAGAACCATCAGCTTCTTCCATCTTCTCCTGTATCCTTCTTGCCCTGGCTGATTTCATGACTTGAGCTACATTTACATCTCTTTACACTTACATTTACATTTATCAATTTATGGAAGTGGGACATGAGGAAGTGAAGGAAGAGGAACAAAGAATCATCCTTTTTTGTCCGAAGTCATTGCATTGCAGCCCAGGCTGGTTGTAGCCTACAACGTTTAGCAGAAACAGAAGTAAAGAAACAAACCCACAACCAAAATCCAAGTAATTGTTGAAGAAAAAAAAAACAACAATGAGATAGCAGCCAGAAATTCAGAGCATGGAGTTCAAAATACTGGTGTGGTTTGTGACTGAAGAACACAAGACACAACTCTGATTTGAAGCAGATCCAGGGTGCATGGACCAGAGGAGACTCTTCGCCTCACAAATTTTGGCAGATGGCTCTTGGGGGTTGCTTAACATACACAGGACAAAGCTGTGGTGATATTTGTGTGCAGGTGTGCCTTCTGCTGAAAGGGCTCCAGCGGAGTAAACAGCTGGCACTGTGGAGCACAAAGGGCTGTAAATTCCCTGGCTGCTCACGCAGCCTGTCATTACAGAGCAGTAGGATCAAAGGTATGTTTGCTCTCGGTGCTGGCTATCATTTGGAGATTCACACTGATACCATGGTACAACCTTCCTTGATGCAGCAGAGAGCTGCTGTTGCTGAGGCCACCACCAGCCATGGTTTCCTGCAGATGACTGCTGGACTTGAGCAGCTTGGGAGAAGCAAGGTATTCCTTCAGGCAGGCCCTTGTCCCAGGCTCAGCCAACCCTGCTCTCTGCCAGCACTTGATGCTGACACAAAGAAATTACAGTAGTGAAAATTTCCTACATGACTGCCATTTGGTGAGCTGAAATCAGACCAGGAAGCAAAATATCTCACACTGAGTTAAATTATATATGGAAGACTTCTCAGCTGTGCGGGTGATGACATCTGACTGTCCCCAGTGCCACTGCCCTTTGTTTATTCCTGGGCTGTTTGCACAAAAGCAAGAAGTGAAGCACTGAAAGCCTGTCTGTATCATAATAATGAGCTGTTTGATTAATTAGTCATTTGATATATATAATTGTACAATATCTAGTAACAGAAAAGTCTCGAGCTATTCATGAGTCCCCTTTCCTGAGAAAGGAAGGATATACTGTTTCAGTGAGTAACCTGTAGAGAGAATTTGAGATAACATTACTACTATATCAATATCTTAGGAAATGCAGCCTCTGAGGGGATACATTATACTGTTATAAAATACTCTTTGGTGTGTTTTCACCACACAGGGGTGATGTGCACCACGGGCTACCTGATAGCTACGGCGTAAGGCAGGTTTGTCCCCTTTCACCTCTCAGTTTGGAACAGAACTGGTGAGACAGCAGTGGGCTGGCCATTCACCTGTCCCTCTCCCCCCGGTCTTGGAGGCAGCCAGGACCTTTGGGTTTGGGGAAGTTTGTCTCCAAAATAAGAAGAAATGAGCCAGCTGCTGGCTGAATTGCACTCCAGTGGCTCTACCAGAAGCAAAGTGTGTATAAGGCTTGGAATGGGGAGAAGAACTGTGATGTCTACCACATCTCAAACACCATTCCCCAGCTGTCCTGTGGAACCCCCTTGCCCACTGTGCCTGGGTTGCTGTGCAGTGCCTCACCTGATAACTGGTCCTCCTGCCTGGTGTCAACATTTCAGTGGGACTGAGGGTTGCTTTCATCAAATAGAGGAGGGTACTTGAGTTGCAGGGACCAGTATTTCTGCCACAGTTGTGTACAGGCATTTTGCATCCATCTCATCCTTAGAGGCAGCATTGGGCCTGGGATGAAGAAAAAGAGATGACAGGAAGATTTCCTCCTGTTGGAGTTCCCCCACAAACACACCACCAGTCAAGTGCAAACGCATGTAACGGACCATACATGCAAATATGTACACTAGTAGGTGTTCTCTGTTTAGACACAAATTTTCATCCAAACAAAAGTTTAGAATTTAAGAAAACCAGATGGAGCCTGGAACAAATGCAACATGCTCTTCCTCAGCACACATCCACTACAAGCTGTGCTTCGAAAAGAGGCATGCCCACCTTGGGTGTCGCCCTGGTGGGCATGCACCAGCATCAGCCCAGCGCCACAGGCTCAGGGATTGATACAATACCACCCAGATTTGATGAGACCACCGGGAGGTGTAACTTTGCCAGCTTTAACACAGCTCTCGCGGCCGCAGCACCTGAGCAGAGACTGCTCCCTCCAGGTGCCCGGCAGTCCCGCCGCGACCTTGCAGGATGAGAGGTTTCCAGGAGCATCCTGTGTGCCGTGAGCGGGTGGGCGGGCAGAGCTCCAGCGGCAGCACGGCGTCCCTCCCCCGAGCGCACCGGGAGCGGGGCTGCGCTGCGGGCGACACGGGAGCGCACGGGAGATCCCGCCGGGAGCGCGGGGCCATGGACGGCACCGCCGACAGCACCCGGTTCGCCTACATCTTGGAGCTGCTGAAGCGGGACAAGGTAGGGACGGCTCAGGGACGGCACCCCCGGGGCACGGCGGCGCGGGGAGACGGCTCCCTTCGCAAGTGGTCTGTCGGGCTTTTTTTTTTTTTTGGGGAACCTGAGGGCAGGAATGGCTCCTCTTTATAGCTAACGTACTCTGGAGGTTCGACTCATATTTGCCGCACACTTCCGAGGCTACGAGGTGAAAAAGTTAAGAAATTGTTTCCATGAGCAGGGTCCCTGAGCGCA
Organism: Vireo altiloquus; assembly: GCA_013396875.1. NCBI lineage: Eukaryota > Metazoa > Chordata > Aves > Passeriformes > Vireonidae > Vireo > Vireo altiloquus. The sequence continues at coordinate 166,333 of VZRF01015586.1, forward strand.
GCCCAGCCGGGCAGGCACCTGTCGGCTCTGCGGCTCCTGCCCGGGCTGCTGCTGCTGCTGCTGCTGCCAGTAACCGGCCTGGGCAACGCTGGGGAGGGAAGTGTCTCCCCCGGGAACTGATTCAGAGTCGGCAAGTATCCTGAGCAAAACTGCATGNTCTTGCACTGTTGAGCGGCTGATATGTGTGAAAACCAAGGAGCATCAAAGATTCAGGTGCGGTGTTTTTTTTTAAAAAAAAGTGCAACAGCCACAATATTTGTAAACATAAAAATAAGTGTGGCAAATAATGGTGCAAATACTGGAAATATTGTTTGTTCCAGACTCATCCTGATGATTTCCTAGCATATCTCCAGGGGCTGCCTTCACAGCCAGTTCTTTGTGCACATCTTGCTCCCCCTCCCTCTCCTCCACCCCCTCTTCTAAAAGCTCTTAAAGAACCTTTAGAGCAGGTGAGTGAGGAGTTTCCTGGGTGATTTTCTGCTTCTCCTTGCCTGGGAGTAATCATGCTGGGGCTTTAAAGGAAAATTCAGTCTTGTTCTGTTCATTTTACACGACAAACATAATCATAAAAAGTTTCAGGCCAGCAACTCCTTCTGCCTGGAATGTGCCTGCAATGGGGTGCTACATCCATCCTTTATCCCACAGTTAAGCAGTTTGTACTCTAATCAGACACCCTCTGCAAGAGCATATGGCTCGATAGACAGCACAGCTCGCACAGTAGTGTGAAATATACATATTTATTACAAACAGTGCTGTTGTTTATACATAGACAGTGACATTGCCAAGTTCCATCATCACAGACACTTGATGTACATGAAGAAAAGGGGAGCAGCATCAGTTGTGACTCCACAGTGGCGATCACCGCTCTCCAACGCCCAGCTCTAAGACCTCTTCTCTCCACATTTTCCTTTTGCATTTTTTGAACCTTCAGACCAGAGTTTTAGATTACAGCCTCTTTGTAATTTATTGATGTTATCCAGCAGCTTGGAGGTGTTCTGCTGGGATAATTAAACTGCTTTCTCAAATGACATAAATCATGGCAGCAAAAGAACTCTTCTGCATGGCAAACTGTATTTGCTTGGGGTCAGTGTATGGCTGCTTAGAGGTTCCAGCACTCCAGCCTTCCCTTTCCTGTTTCCCTCCACCAATAAAGCTCTTGCAATAAAGCCTGGAAGCATTAACATTCCCTGAGTTAACTGCTAAGCATCTGGCTTTCACTGAACAAAGTACTATTAGAAAATCAGGGTGCAACAAGACTACTTTACACTTGCACACTCACCTCTCAATGCATAGGGTCCCTGCAGGTACAATGCATCAGCCCCCGGACCCTGGGCACATGACCCCTTTTGGCAAGCATGCTGTTTTTCCACTTAGCTAGCAACCTCCGTCAGACCTCTCAAACAGGGCAAATCATTATATATCACTTTTCCCCGGGGGAATGTCACTTCAAAAACCTGTTATCTATTTTAATGATGTGTACTCATTATTCTCCTATGACTCCACACACACAACTTGCACATCATACCTAGAACAGAAAGATGCGTGTAGCACTTTTAGTTCCAATAAGACAGTCTTTGTGTAATCCATATATCCACAACATCTGTTTAGGCTCACGACAATACTCTCTGAGATATTCTGGGCCTCCACGGCACCTGTCACAAATGTCACAGTAGCATCTGAGAACTCCAAAATACCCCTGAGAGACAGATTAACAACTAACTTCACTTTGTATCAGAGGCACTGGTGCAGAAGGAGGTTGTATGACCTTCTTTCAGGACTCTGAAATCTCAGTTCAAACCACAGCAAGGACACTCATCTGTCTCAAAATGATGTATTGTTCCAGAAATGGTCTCAGGCTTCTCCCAACCCTGCCTCTTCCCCACCCCTCCTCAAAATTCTTCCCTGTAAGTTTACTTTTGCAGTAGCCAAAACACACACACTCCTACCCTAGTTATTCACCCAAACTCCCTTTCAAACTGTTTTACTTGCATAGGTGTAGGTTTTCTTTTCTGGAAATGCATATGATTCTCTTGTAGTATTAACTTCAAAGAATTTTTAGATGCTGTAAAGAAACACTCATATCTGATGGGCTAAATGATACCAATAATTGCCATCTGTTTTGTAAAACCATTTTTGAGCATTTTTCTGCAAGCAGAATAAAATCAATAAGCTGATACAAACCAATGTGAGTTTCAGAGGGAAGCTAACCACATCAGCACTGTCCCTGTGATCCCCTTATTTAATTGAAATAGGGATCCTGACATGCTTTATTTTTTAATCAAAGCCCTCACCCTCTCTTTTCTCCCCTCACTTCTTTGCTTTGTTTTACCATCTATTCCTACACTCCACATGGTTTGCAGAAACTGACAGTTTGTGGTTCATAAGGAGAAGCTTTAAAAGCTATTCTGCAGAAAAAAGCACTCAGAGAAATAGATACTATCAAAGACACGCCCTAAAACCCATATGATATGAACATGAGAAATATATAAAAATAATTTTAGGTGCATTTCAAGTTCTGCATGCTCTCCACATGGAATCTGCAGGTGACAGATTTCTGTCCCTGTCCTCTGCTTGATCTCATGTAATGACAAATGTAAAATTCTCTTGTTGGTAGCATTTTAGCTTTTGTCCAGGTGACAGCGAGGGATAGATGTATTACAAGGGTTCAAACCAAAATCACAGTGAGGGGCTGGAGAGGGGAAGTGCAGCATTTACTAGTGCCTGTGGTGGCTGGCCGGTGGCTCTGGGCTGCCTGACTCAGCCAAACTGGAGCTCTGCTCCTCATGCTAAAGAAGACAGGGCTTTACATATTTCTTGCTTATGTACCGGAAAGTGCTTCTTTAGGGTTTGGCTCCCTATGAGGAGAATAGTTCTCTAAGAGCAATTTTCTTCCATTTACAGAGTGCTCTAAAGCACGCCAGGTTATGTGTATATTGCGAGGGGTACTTGCACAAAGAAGTGACTCTGGTTGAAAGAGTATGTAAAGATAACTTGGAGTTCAATGTCAGGTAACAGCATTAAGTTAGGTACTTCACAGAGGTCTGAGTTTGAAATCTAGCAGTCAAGAGAAGTTAAAATCCAATTTACCTGTCTTCGCAGCTTTTAATCAGTTGCTTGGCTGGGTTAGTCAGCCTGTGTGACAAAGGTGTGTTTCCACATCTTGGACATGTCCTCGTCACTCCAAGAGTGGTTTCCCTGAAGTACCTAGCAGCACATGGGATGTGACATGGCAAGGCTGAGCTGCCAACTTTGTCCTGTCTGACAGGGGTCTGAAGTGAAGGAGAGAAGGCTCCCCATGTGTTCCAGGTGTACTGTACTGTTTTTTGTGTCATATCTTTAAGGTGTCAGAAACTGAGCCTGTGACTGATTTTCCTGCAAATCTGATTTTTTTTTTATGTAAATGGTTTATATTCTAAATATTTTTAAAAATAACCTTACATTTTCTTTCTGCTAAACAGTAATAATTTCTTTAGAAGTAGGACTCTCTCCTAATGCATAGCTGGAAGATATTTTGATTCGAATGTTGTGTATTTTTGGGAAGTTTCTCATTATAATTCTTTCATTTGCTGGCAAGTGATCATAATGCGTGGATGGAAAGAGCAAAGTCCTCTGTGTGGGCTATTGTTGGTAGCTGCTCCTTGGATCCTTCGCTGCTTTCCAGGTGTCCTGGAACTGAAGCAGAGTACTGTACATGTGGCAGTAAGTTAAAAAGTAAAGATACACTGAGCCAATTTAGCACTCTTTGATACATGCTAGCTACAAATCCTACCCAAAGCTCATTGCAGACCTAATACTCTGTCAGTTCAGTGAGTGCAGTCTTTATTGACTCAGCACTCTGTGCACAGCAGTGGCAGGTGGGACCTTCCGAACTTGCCCAGTCCAGCTGATCAGGTTATGGGATCTGTTCAGAAACACATCCAGCCTTGAGCATTATGGGCCTGTAGCACATCTCTGCAGAGAAGACAAACAACCGTGAACCAAGGGATTAGGGACTAGTGTTTTTGTTTTATGACGAGATCCTCAAGCCATAGTTATGTTCATTTTGAAACACCCAAGGTCTACAGATCCTTGATGGCTCTTCAGGGTCACACAGCTAAAGGGCAACCATTGTGAAGACAAAGCTGAGCCTCTCTTCCTGAGCCAAAACAGGCACATTTCTCTCAGGCAGCAGAAATTCCTGCCGTATTGCTGAGGGGACAATATATCTTTCAGCCTGCATGACTGGGAAAATCCTGTGGATAGCAGTCACCTTCATTAGGTTCAATTTTCAGGGCTAAGTAGAGAAGCAAATTGCATTACTGACAATTTAGAGAGAGCACGATGTGAGCTAGCACCCCTCTGAATTCATCCTGGAATTGTAAGAAAACACTTAGATTGCGCAGGGAGAAAAGTGTCTGTGTGATAGCTCAGTCCCCACATCATGCTAGCTCAGGAAAATGTCTGTTCTCATCCTGCATACCTCCACTGTGATGCATTGGCTCTAATATTTTCAATCAGAGGAAGGCAGACCAGGAAGGCAGATGGACTCAGTCTCAAGCCATGGCTGCAAAAGCAGCATGAAAATAAATGTCTTGAAAAGCTTTGGTCTGAAGACCTACTGAAGGCAGGGGAGGTGTTGACAGAACCTTCCTGGTGCTTTGGAACAGTCTTGTGTTTTTACATGCAGCAGGACTGCAGCTGCGCTGTTTAACAAGCACGGATTTTTTGTTTAACAAACAAGGATTTATTTTTTGTTGGAAAGCAGTGCTGCATCCTTCTTAAAACTATATGGATAGTTAATGCAAATGAGCACTTGGAAGATTTCTGCATATCAGTTATTAAATTAATAAGCATATTTAACCTGAGGTAGGGGGGGAAATAGGATGGCAACACCCCCCCATCCCAGTTTCAGTCTTCTGCTATCTTGGGAGTGCAGGGCATGCTCTAAGTCCTGGTCAGACCCTGTCTGCTGAGGGGACAGAGATGAATTTTGAAGGAAGTGTAGAACTACTGAGACACTACCCAGGTATTACTCCATGCAAAAGGAGGTCCTTGTGAGCAGAATGGGTGCCCAGTTGAGGCGTGTCTTTGTCTGGAAACAAAGCAGAATGGTAGGTCTGACTTCTGCAGTCATGCTGATCTTACTGACCCCTTTTGCAGAAGCTAAGGACAGCAGCCTTTTCTGACACTGGTTTGTGCTCTTATCTTTTTAATGTATCAATCATTCCTAGCTGTTGCTTTTTCCTTCCAGTACCTAAAGCTAATGAGAATTTTGGCACTGCAAATTTAGTAGTCCTGGGCTGGAGGAGGATTAAAAGCCTAGTAAAATGGTGTAAGTGCAGAAGAGGCAAAGAGTTTTGCCCTTTGGAGGCCTTCAAGGACATTTTCTTCCACGTAATATCTTAATGTGCTGGAGGTGGTATTTAAAGTCTTTTTCTAAAGTACCCTGAAGTCAGAGCAAACAGATACACAAACAAGTTAATACCTTAATGAACTATTAAGGGATTGAACAAAGAATCATTCACAAGTCCTGGCAGTAACAGTAGCTGGCACTGCGGTCCATGTGAAGCCTGCAGGAGGAAAGGGGAAAATGTGTGCTCCAGGTGTGTCCGTGCTAGCAACACCCCACTGCTGCTGGCATCTACACCTCTGCCAAGAAGTGCAGAATCATTTCCTTGCTGTGCCACCAAAGACAGAAATTCTTCCTGCTGTTTCAAAGGCAGCTGTTGAGCTAAGGGGTCTTTGTTCCTGTCTGGGGCTGATAGTTTATTTGGCCCTGCCTCAACCACAGCCCAGTGTCACTGGTGGGTAGGGTGCTAGTGCAGACAAGTGCTTATTAAAAGCTGCCTGCCTGTAATGTCAGGAAAGCTGGGCATAGTAGAGATGGTTAAGAGATAATGTACTTATTCAAAGGCTTGCAAATCATTATTCAAAACATAGTTGGAAGGCTGACAACACATGACCTTACCAACCTGTTCTCCCTTCTGCCCAGTTAAGCGACATGTTTCAGTTTGAATACACATACTGGCATTATCAGAATAATTTCAAGCACAGTACTCTTGTATTTTTATGACACTAGTTACTAAAGTAAACACTAAATAATACCTTTATAAGTCTTCTGTAGAAAATTCTTCTTCGTTGTACTGGACATGCAAAAAGTCACCTCAGTCTTCAGGATTTCTGAGTGTAAATTTCCATTCCAGTTTCATGTCCAGGCCACTGGAGCCCAGGTGTAAATAATGCCCAAGTAAGACATTTCAACTATGTTTGTTTTATTGACTCATATGGAAAGTAGTTTTGAGGGGAAAAGGGAACTTTTTATCCTGATGTTTTTCTTCAGATCGGCAAGGAGGTCAAATTTAGTGTTTGTCAAACTGACGGCGTTTCATCATTCACATAACCCAGGCTTCATGTATTTTAATCAACTAAACTTCCTTCAGCTGTGTAATGTGAAGACAGTGTATGCTTTCACTCCAAGCTTGCTAACTGGTGTTTTTTTGTCCCTTAGCCTAATGCTATATTAACTATTGATACTGCAATGGTTGTGTCTGCACCATTGCCAAAACCTGAAGATGCTGGAAATTTAAAAGTATTTTTCTTTGTTCTGGTGTATGGTGAAAAGCGTATTTGATACCCCTTTTCCAATAGAAACATGGTGTAAGGGGAGGGTAGGAGGTGCTGGCCCTCATAACCACTTCCCTACCTAATTTTCATCCTAGCTGCCACAAAAGCTGCCTGGTGCATGCCTCCTGCATGATATTCGAGAACTCATGGCAGTCCAGCAAAGTCCCCAGTGACTGGAAAAGGGGAAACACCATCTCCCTTTTTAATAAGGGGATGAAGGAAGGTCTGGGAAATTACTTGTTAGCCTTATCTCAGTGGATGAGATTGTTAGCCTTATCTCAGATCATGGAACAGATCCTCATGGAAGAAATGTTAAGGCACATGAAAAACAAGGAGGTGGTCTGAGACAGCCAGCACAGTTTCAAAAACAGCTAATTGTGCCTGACCAAACTGGTCACCTTCTGTGATGGGGTGACTGCAAAAGCTGACAAGGGAAGACCAAGAGATGACTTCTGTAAGGCCTTTGACGTAGTCCCACATTACATCCTTATTTCCAAACTGGAGAGACATGGAT
>VZRF01015587.1:0-96214 GCA_013396875.1 Vireo altiloquus
CCTCCCCTCCCCAAAACAACCTGCTTACAAAAAACACACTTTTCCTGTGTGAAGAAAAAGTGTTTATTCTTACATGCTTAGCAGGGTTGAAACCCATTTTTGATGGGTTTAGTTTGCATTTTATTTCCACATGCAAAATTCTAGTATACTGACATATTGATATTATTCCTACATGAGTAGTGAGCTATTTTATGAACAAATGTGGAATTAAATTACATTATAGAAATCCACAGTGGCATAAGACACATGTTTTCAGAATGTTTACAGTAACTGAAAAATGTATTAGGCATCTAAAGCTTTTTCTAAGATCAGAAATATAGAACTACTTTTAATACGACTGTGAAAATGAAGAATACTGAAGGGTATTTAAGTTATTTTAAAGCTTGATGACTTTAACATGTAAACCACTTGAAATAGAAATTCAACTTGAATCGAAACATAAAAGAAATACAGGTATCTCTCAGAGAAATGATGAAGAGGAGAAGAACTGTTAAAACAATATTCTCAAAAAATTTTCCAGAGAAAGAAAAAGACAACATAACCATGAAGCCAAAGACTTCCAATTCTATTGAAATATGAGCATATGCTCTAGTAATAGAATGCAGTAATGACTACTTCATAAAAGGGTAGTATCAATGCAAGAATAAGAACAGCAATTTGGAAATTACAGAAATGTAAAAAAAACTCCGTATCTCTGGATCACAATTAAAAGAGAAATCATTATATATGGCCTAGTACCTCAGGTAACTGCTTGTTTAATGCTTAATAAACTTCCCCTGAGGCCAGAGAACTCATGTAATAAGAAAGAAATGGGTCAAGACAGTATTTCAGGTCAGGAGCATTTTGTTCTCACAAAATATTTTGATTTATGCTCAAAATTTTAGGCTATCAGAGGTTGTGTGGTTTATTCCCTTTTGACTTCCTTCAGAAACTGCTAAGGATATTCATTAAATAATTTTCCATTCCTCTTAGAAACAGAAGTCAGAGAGCTGTGTCTCAAGAGGTGGTAGACAAGAAGAAAACCTTCATTTGCCAAGGATACCATGCCAGCATTTAAATTAAGATGTAAAATAGAATAGGGTTAGGAAAAATTGGCTGGAACTGGAAAGAGCTTCAGCATAAATTAAATTCATGAGGTAGAAGGACTCCTGAAAAAAAACCAGAGGTGAAAAGCTTTGAGGTAGGTTGCATCTTTGCTGGGAGGGCAGGAGCTGCCCGGCTAGAGCTGGAGAAAGAGGAACTGACCTGAAAAGGTGAAGGAAAAAAGACGGATTGTCATAAAAAGGAAATTCTCCATCAGGTTTGTTGGAAAGATAACATCTTGGAGAGCCTTTGGCAGAGAAACCTTCAGAGGAGGTAAAACTGTAGGTTAGGAAACATTGTGCAAATCTGGGGCAGAAGAAGGAGACCTCAGGGCTCTGAGTCACTGATTTCAAAGCACTCTGTACCTGAATGTTGCTGTTGAGCTTGATTGGGAGCTTTGAGTGAAGCCACAAAAGCTGCTGTATTTTTAAAATCCACTCCAAATCTCCTTGTAGGGGACTTCCATGAAGCCTGTGGTGTTTCTATTTTTTTTTTTCTCTGCATAAGAAAACTGCATTTTTGTTCAACAGGTGTAATTATAATTACAGTAGAATCCAGGTAGATTTCTGAAAATCAAAATGCATTTATTTTTCATTGCTAAATGCTGAATTTCCCACTATTAGCTCTGGCCATAGTAGTTGTGTCCTGTACTTTTTAAATAACTCCCTTTAACTACAAATCAAATGTAAATTATACTTTAGCAAGAGTTAAAGGGTACTTGAATGATGCATAAAGTGCTCTGAAAGAATGAACAGTGATTGGGGAATCAGCATTCAATCAGTGTCAAAGTAATGATTCATAGGATAATCTTTCTCTAAATATTTCATTTAAACTCAAGAAAGTTTGCAAACCATTCATTTACACCTCTCGGTCTCTTGATTTCATCCTAAAAATTATTTTATTGAGCCCCTTTACCCAAAAAATTTTTTCACACAATATGTAAATACCAAGTTCCCTGCATCTCTTTAGGCATATTTCTTGTTTTTCTGGGATTGATTGGGCTTTCTGGTTTTTGTTGTTTTCTTAATGTAAATAGAAGAAAATAAATAATGTATATTAAACTGACAAATGTTTTTATAAAAGAAAACAATTCAAACTTAATGAATTAATTGTTTTAACTCAGAGGTATGAAAAAAAGAGCTTAGAAGCTTGAATGAATTTTTCGTTGAGCTTGGTGGAACATAAAGACAGCTGCAACTGGCTGCATTATTGATGAGAAACACAAAGCAGTTACACAGAACATTGAGTTAAAGAGAATAGAACATTGCTTTTCAACTTCATGTACAGTCAGATGTTAAAGCTTCATTATCCTGGTGCATCTTGGGGAGTTATTTGTACAGGGATTACTTATGCATACGAGGCTTTCTCACTTGCTAACAGCACTAGGTTTTGCTCTGCGTGCCTTAAGAACAAAATCTTTCTAGAACTTTTCTCTTTCTTCCCATTCTCTAACACTCCAAGACAGATTTGAAACTACAATTAAACCTTTTGGATTGACTGGCAATTTAAAAAAATAAAAAATGAAAAGGTGTAGTCACTACTATATTATTATTGAAGTACCCAAAGCAGTAAAGGTTAGGTCAAGCTACAGGGAATGTTCCTAGCCACAGAATTAGATAACAAATGTAGGGTGGAGTTCAACCAGCTTTTCCATTACATTAAATGCCTAATGCTGCACCTGATTAAGACATTTTGAGGTAAAATACTGGTGGATCTGGCAACAAATTGGAAATATTCCATATTCCCAAATATGACATGTCAGTGGACAATAGCAACTTTAAAAAGTAAAAAATAAAATTTTTTAAAAGTTTAGGTTTAATTTGTACAGGTCCTAAGTTCTATTACTCTTGCTGTCATAACTCAGGCATACTACTATAAAATGCATATAACAATGCAAAAGAAAATCATTGCAATAAAATGAGCATGAAAAAGAGGAAGGCTTCAAACCATTCAATTCTTCATTGTTCCATGTGATGTCTTTTATGTTTACCCATGCCAGTGGGCAGAGAGAAGCCTGATCTGGGGTCTGTGCCATTCTCTAAGCAGCCCTTTCTTTAGTAACACTGTCCAAACATTACCTGTGGTTAGGTAAGATCCTATTTCAGTTCAAGGTGTTACAATGCAATTTCCTGTGCAAACTGCCTCATCCCTCACTTTGAACTCAAACATTCCTAAAATACATAACTAAGTGGATTTTTTTAATGTGTATAAAATATAAGAAGTATATGGTTTTAACTTGTAGTTTTCTACCATGCAAGATACAACTGGGGGAAAAGTTACAGTGGGTTTTTTTCATAATCATACACAAAAGGAACATATACTGTTGGAAATACATAAGCTACTGAGTCCTTCTTTTGCTCTTCAGAAGTTTTTGCTTCTGATTTTCTCAAAAGATGAATTCAACATTGTCTCTGTTATTCAAGTTGCAATCTTATTGTGTTGTGCACCCAAGAAAAGAAAACATCATCGTTGCAAAGAAACATGGATCAGTGTCCTAAAAAAGATTTTTAATCTTCCCCTGGAATTTAGATGGAAGGCCAGAATCTACTCCTCCTACTTCTACATTTTTTTTCCTTTGCAGATTTCCAGGTAAAAACCCAAGATTTTAGCAGCAAATATAACTCAATAACCTCTCCCCCTATACTCCCTTCCTGATTACATTGTTATAAAACAGAAAAGGCCATAAGCTTAGATTTTTTTTCCTTTGCAGGTGAGCTTTTTTCAAAGCAGGACTGGGGTTTTGGGTTGATTTTGTTTAGCATTGGGATTTTCATTTTATTTTGGTTTTTTGTTTGTTTCTTGGGGGATTTTTTGTTGTGTTGTAAGTTTTTTTATCTACTGCTGAACTAGAACTTGTGCTTTTAACAAATCTAACAAACTCGGTATATGTTTCACATGAAATCAATACGCTAAGTTCAAAGATGTCTTGCTGTTCTGTGCTAACCTTGGCATTATGTCATTAAATTCCAGGATTTTGTAACAGGAAATAACCAAATGTTTAAGAAACTAAAGACTTTCTAGATACGAGGAATGAGTTTCTCTATTTGGGTCAACCTTTATTATATTGTGGATAATGTAGGCACTTGATACAAGTAGAAATCTAGACACCATACAGCTACATCTCCATGGGCAAATGTTGGCCAGGAGAATATCTGTTGTTGTGCTGAGAATGTGATAGCATTAAACATGTTCCAAATTTCTATACCAAAGGCTAACACTGGATTAGTGAAAATCTGATGAATCAAACAATCAATGAAAGATGGAATGTAGTTTCCAGTCAAGTTTCATCCAAAGGAAATCCAGTCTGAGCACTCCCATGCCACACACACCCCATAGCCCAAGAAGCTTTGATAAATCCCATCAAGGGTTTTGCTTGTATTTCTGATGCAATGGAGGCACACCTACAGGGCTGCCATAAGGGACCTGCTCCACTATTCCTTGAGGAAAAAATAGTAGTCTAGTATATAGACCAAAATTGAAACTATAGGCTTAGGATTTGCTTCTTCTTTGCCCAATAAATCTTACAATGGACATGTGTCCCTAAAAATGTCCTTTCAGCTTCAGAGATTCACATTTCCTAGGACCTTCATGAGCCACAGGCTGCATCCATTTAACTAACATTTTTTCATTAATTTGCAGGATGAATTTTCTGTTCTGCATAAATGTAAATTAATACACCAAAGCCTCTGGGAAAATATATCTCTTTTTAGAATATATTAGTAATTTATATAGGACTGCAGTGATTTCAAAACCATTAAGAACCTAGGCCTAGCAACACATACTAGTAAATACTATAGAATAAAAATTAAAATATTACACAATGGAAATTAACATCTACTGAAAAAAAGTTTTCTTTCCAACTTCATGGGAATTGATTGGGATTTTTTTTTTTGTTATGTGACCTACTATTTGCTTGTTCCCATTTACAAATCTCAGTGTGGCAAAACAGCACCTTTCAAATTGTGCTGCTATACTGCGCATCTCTCTCAGAAAAAAAAAATTATTCTAGATGCATTCCAAATTAAACAATCCACTACCTACATATTAATAATTATTACATAATTCTAGATGAGTTATTTCAATGTTTTGATCCTTGCACTTAAATTACTTAGCACTTCCACAGCAAGACAATGCTCAGAATACACACAGGAACACAAATTCATACAAATTCCAAAGATGCTCTGATTCCCATATTGTTTTGTTCCCTATTAGTTACAAGTACTAATATTGGTTTGTTTCAGACATGAGGGAATGGTGTGTTTAATTTGGAGCTTTAAAATGTTCCACCATACAGTTAAATCCCATAAACAGGGATCATTTTCAAGGGCACTGCAATGCCAACCTGATCAGGAATGTTCCTGTGAACCAGGACCCCAACATACCCATAATTCTCTTACTTTGTGCTTGGTTTCAACAGCAAGATGGAAACATAAGCTGGAAAAAAAATAATATAAGTAGTGCTAACAAAAGAAAGTTTTACATAATCACAGCAAAATATCCCTGAAAACATTTATTATCACTTATATGCATATATATATGATATACGAGCAACTGTAAGACAAAAGTTTTTTATATTTCTTGAGGTATGATATTCCAGTAGCTGAACACTGAACATGCTATTACACAAATATGTACAACATAAAGGGAGAATTCAAAGCACATTTACATTTTCTACAGATGTGATTATAATACTATTTTATTCTTCTTATACATAATCAGGCTCTTCAACAAATTCAACAATGCAAATTCTCTCACTATTCAGAGTCTTATTGAGGCAATACCTTGTGTGTTTTACTGCTTGGATTATCTGTTACCTGTCTACTAGAATTCAAATTATGCTGCCACTTGCTTTGTAACCTGGAAGTAGTTGATAGATAAGTCACCCAAAATTTCTTTAGAGCTGTTGATTACTTAAGGTTTGGAGAGGTGTATTACGAACCTTCTCCTCTCATTCACTCGCTGTGCATGGGGCTTTGCAGCAAGCACTCTCCTGGCAGTTATCCAAGTCTGGTCACATTTATTCCTCATAACATGCCAGCTCATATCTGTCTCTTACTTTCTTTTTTTCCCTGGTGATCACACATTCTCACTAACCATTCCCCAGTTCCCCATTTACTCTGAAATACACCTGCCATCAAAATGATCTAAGATTTTATGTGCAAATGCTATGTTTCTTTGTTTTCAAAATGTATGAAAGACAAAATCACAGAGTCTGTATTGTTGTTCTTGAAGTATCAATTTTGTCTAATTCCTAGAAGAAAAAAGCTTCTTAAAGACAGAATTATCATGAACTTCAAAATATTAATTGACAACTAATTTTTTTTACTGAGTAATAAAAGACATTGATTTTAATTGAGATTTTCTGAATAATATACATTGACACATTCAATTTTAGGTGAATTGGAATTCAAGAGTTATGTCTGTGGTGATGCTTTCTAAACTTCTTCAATTTATTTTGTTGCTTCTCTTGCATGAAACAGCTGAACAAGAAACTGAGGAGGCTTTCCTAGATGTTTTGTTCTGTGATAAATCCATTTCTAATAAAATACTAATATTAATCCATTTTTTATAAATAGAATTGTACCACCTATGTTTTTCAACGGAATACTTCTGTCATAGGTTTTTATCCTCTCTAGTATCCATGGCCAGCACACACAAATGCTAATCTAGCTTCTGTCCCTGATCCAAAAAGTGAGATATTAACAAAATTCATGTGGCTTAAAATTAAAAAAAGGCTCAATTCATCTGTTCTTGTCTGGAAAACCACTACAGTGAAAAACCTCACAGAGCATATTCTTTGAAAAACTCTGTAAGTTAGTAGAAAACACAATGTTCTGGAAAAACAGTCAAGATCTCAAGATCTTGAAAACTAGTGACCAGAAATGTTGGATGAGCCTGAGTTTGCAGATCACCTCAATGAACTGGAATGACTAGAGGATTGAACCCTTAATCAGGCACTAAACTAGTTTCTTCACAGCTACCTCTAATCAAACCTATGTTAATATCAAACTTAATGCCATACAAACTCAATGCAGGGTAATTATTTGCTAGAGGGAGGTTATAAGATTCATTGTAAATGCCAAATGAAGACAGATTATTTCTTTTAGAGAGTCATTTACTTCCTCCTGCCTTTACTGTAAGCAGTCTCATATTGTGGAAAAGAAATGTTTAGAGTATGCTTTCATCTCTACTTGCTTTGCCAAAGTGTGAACATGACAGCAGGTTTACTCCTAAAATTTTAAACTCAATCTATCTAACTAAACTTAAACAAATCAAAAAGACTACCAGCACTGACAGAGCATGTTAGCTCCACATAGAAGTGTTTAATAACATATTTAACATTTTAACATATAACAACCTATAATAACGTGTTTAACATTTTAAGTTTAGTAACATGTTTAAGTTGTATTTATACACAGCAGAAAAGAAAGCTTTGAAAAGAAGTTTCTGCAGGCACCATGAATATTTTACACTTTCAAACCGCAGTACTTTGAATTGAAGTACATACTAGGAGTATGTCCCTGTAGCATACAACTAAAAATGCTAGCAATATTTGCACTAAAAATAAATGTTTGCACTTGCTTTATGATGGAAATGAAGGTAAGAGCAGGCAAAAAAACTCTCCATAATTCAGTTTAAAAAAGCAGTGCCCCTTTTCTATCACTCTCCTGGCAAGTCTAGTGATGAGTTACCTGAGTAAAAATAAAACTTTTAATTAAATTCTTTGCAAGTATTTCTACATGTTAAGGGAGTTTGCAATTATTTCTTCCCAGAGAAAATAATTTACCAAAAGGAATAGAATAATAGAATCATCAGGGTTGGAAGAGACCTTCAAGATCATCCAGTCCAATCATCAAATCAGCACTGTCACTGTAACCTCTAAACTACTAAACCACATCCCCCAGCACCAGGTTCAGAAGTCTCTTAAATACCTCCAGGGAAGGGGACTCCACCATCTCCCTGGGAAAACTACTCCAATACCTGACCACCCTAACAGTAAAGAAAATTTTTCTAATGTCTAATCTGAATATCTCCAGCCTTGGCTTAAGGCCATTTCCCCTTGTCCCTCAGATTTTGGCATAAATTTTTCCCATAACTGGGAAAGTTAAAGACTTATTTGAGGTCAATATTATTATTTCTCTTTCTCTTCTTTAGAGTGAAATTTATAATAGGATTTCAATGTACTCTCTCTAGGTTAAAATTAGATTATTATAAGTGGAGTAATTAACTAATGTATGGCAATGCTCATTCTAGTCCAAGTGTAACAGGAGAAAGGTCTCACTGAGAAAAGAGTTGGGTCCTTTTTTAACACTTGAAAGCTACTCCAGTTTCCTGCCTTTTAAGAAAAACATTTTGAAATCACAGAATATGTACTTCCAATAAGAGTTTACGTAGTGAATGGCAAAAGTGTAAATCAGAAAATCTGTACTTCAAATTACCTGGGTTCTCCCCTAAAAGGCAAGCTCTGATCACACATTCCTTTCCAAGGCTGTGCTGATTTGTTCTAAACAAGAACATTCACAGGGGGTCGGTCTGACATTAGTAACATCTAACAGGATGATACAGTGAGGAAATGCTATTTCCAAAAATCTCAGCCTAATGCCATTTTTTACACAAGCTGACTTAATCAGAAGACTTTTTATTAAAAATAAACAGTAAAAGGAGGTAGTTTTGTCTTAAGGTGTACAGACAGAAAAACATCTGTACAGTAAATACTTTTCTCTCCTCATAAACAGTAATTTCTTTTACATTTCATGTAGAAATGAGAGTCAACAGTTGCAATGATTTTTCTAAAACAATAGCAGTTTTTGCATTAAAAATTAGGTACTCCTCTTATGGAGCTCTCTGAAATTAATGTTAGAATGAATAGAAAATCTCCTAAAATATATTTAGAATATTTGTGTTGAATTAAGGCCTGCTTGCTCTCATGTCTGCCCAAGATGAGTGATGGACCAACAGAAAATGTCCCTTTGTACCCTGCTTATGATGCCAATAGATAGTGTGGGTAGAGGCAGGGATTTACTCTTTTTCAGGCAGACAGAAAGTGGGATTAGGAGGACTTCTAGCTGCAGGATTCAATGTGAAAAATAACCAACCCAAACAATCTGCAACAGTTGACAGCTGACAGTATTTCCTCTGGACCAAAAGGGAAGGAGAAATTGGAAGGCAGGGGATGAAACCTTAATTGTAATCTGATTCTGTGGGTTTTTTGCAAGGAGTTGACTTTTAATGTAGGACTTAAATTAAGAATTAGCATCTTCTGTTTTAAAACGTTAAGTATGTACACGACGTTTATGCCTAAACGCTAAGTCTTGAAAAATACAAATAGTACTAGTCAAAATTTAAGAGATAAGAGTTTTGGTCTGTCTTAGGGGTTTTTAAGAAGACCTTTTCTATAATTGTAGATTTTGTTGTCTTTTGCCTACACATTCCATCACTGGAGACAGCTTAAATCACCAAAGAAGCCTTTTAAACACATTTAGGGAAATGACTGTATTAAGATGCTGTCTTCATGCTCTTAACCTTTGAGATTGAAAATTTTTGTAGAAAAGATCTCTATTCTTTTTTAGGTGGATGTTTTAATGCCAGTCAGATGAGGAGGCCTTTCAGAGAAGAAGCTGTACATTAATAATAATGACAGAATTCCTATCAGAAGACAGATTCTTTTTTGATACACAAAACTGTATCTACTGGTTTAAAGTTTTTATCTACTTGCATTTCCAGAACTAGATGCTCATTACCTACAAATATAAAGGAATTTGGTTGTGAATATTTTCTATCTTGATTATCTTTTTGTCTTAAATATAATGGAGGATGATGTTTACTGATCAAGAATGACCTTTTCTGTGTGCTAATGATATAACCTGGTCAGTCTGAACAGTTGGGTCAGACTATGGCACATATGGCTAATGTCAAGCTGTATGGCTTTGAAGTGTCTGTTTTACAACACTTTGTCACACATATATAAGTAAGGGAAATTCTGAAATGATAAAAACCAGTCAGCACTACCCATTTCTGCCTAACAGCATCACCATTTATACACTGTGCTTAAAAACCTGTGTATAAGAGTTTGCTGAAGTAGCTGAGGGCAGTAATATATGCATTCAGGAATCAAACTCCTAATTAATTTAGATCTTATTGAAGTTATTTAAAAGTGAGAACAGCAGAATTCTTTAAACAATCTGGCCTCAAAATAGGACAGAAATTCCCTACTGGCATTTTTGTTTATTTTAACATAACCTGTTTTACTCAGTTGGTTTCATTCCTTTTTCCATAATGGGATGCTGGAATGTATTTCAAAATAACGAGATTGCTCAGACATACCATTAGTCATCAAATGCATTTTCTTTCTGACTTCTATGTGGAGTATAGAAGTCCTGCTTGTATAATAATCAGAATTTTAATCATCTGTCTGTAAAATTGGGTATTGCAAAAGCAAATGAGCAGCAGAATGACAAGCAGAAATGTTAAAAGAAAGAAATGCCACGTGAAGATCAAAAAAAAGAAATGTGGATGGAGCATTTAGTCACATCCTGCAGGACAAAAAAAGTCTTTAGCTACTATGACAGATTTTCTAAGCAGGTAGCCATCAGTGTTCTCAAAAGAAAACGCTAGACAATGAACCTTTGCGCAATCAAACAATTTTCGTGTATTTGACTCAAATCAGGTCTCTGAAACACAGGAAAAGATTTTTTACTAGCAGAAACCTGCACACTGACTTTCTTACTAGCTATAAATTATTTTCTAAAAGGAAAACAGAGGCACAAAGATTGAGTTTACAGTAAGTTTAAAACCCTTGAATTAATCCAACGCTTTTCCTTGTCCCTATGAGATCAGCATCCTCTTAGTTTTCACTTGAATAATTTCCTTAAAACCATTCCTCGATTTTCCATCTCTACATCATAAACAAGAAGAGCAAAGGAAATTCTATCTGCACTTGAAGTCGACAGCGAAATCCGCTTTAACTTCCAAGTTGTTCTTGCATGATGAAAGGAACGTATCATCTTACAGATATGAAAGCATCTATTTTTTTCTCAGCTTGCCTGATCTAAGAATGAAAAGCAGTGCAGACTAACAGATGTCCTACCTTTCTTGTGTTGTGCCCTCATCACAGATTTTTTCTGGCATTTTTTGCCCTCATGAGTCTTAGGTGGTGTTTTTGTTGTCAATGTCAAAATGGAGTAAGTTATAGGAAACTTCTGTGTCTGAGACCAGTGCTCACACAAAACCTACAAAGGCAGTCTTAATTCTCTAATTTACTTTCACATTTACAGGTCATCTCTTGGAATCTAATAGACAGCTTTAAAATTCTATGCATCTGCTATTTTCTCCAAAAAATAATGAAAAACGAAAACAAACTACACCTTAAAAAACCCATTAAAATTCACGTTAAACTCCCAAACACATTAACCTTGGAGTCTGATGCTCCAGAAATATCCCATGGCCATTTTTTCTGAAGGCTTGCATTTCTACATGCTCAAGCTATAGCCCATTAATAAAAATGAGTTTCTGTACAGCTTTTAGATAGAATTTATTAGTGTGTTCAATCTTACATCTTAAATTATCTACTAATATTTTTTATTTTGTTCACAAACACAAGTAAAAATTTCTCAATACTATAACATAATCTAAGTCCTTTTCTTAATAACAAAGTAATAAAAATATTTTTATTTAGGAAAAAATATAATTATATGACGCTTATTTGAATGGTATCCCAACTGTTGTTGCTAACCACATTTAAGTAAAACAGACTAAACTGTGAAGTTAAGCGGCTTCTTAGTTTAGAAGTTAAATTTAGCACTTATTTCAGCTGCTATTTCCTGCTTTTGTGTTTGTTTGCAATTCTAGACCATAATCCTTGCAAGTCTTACCCTGCTTATTGTGCACACATAATTGTATTGCATAAGCGATAAAAATCTTTGATTCAAAATCTGAGCTGACATAGATTTGCCTAAACACAAATGACATATGATGTTGTTTCCCATCCTGTCTTAACAGAAATCCTTCTGAGGGACGAGTGACACCCACCTTCAGCCGCTGACGCTGCCTGGCTCCTCTTCTGAAGATCATTCTGTACCAGGATGAGTTCTGCCTGAGAAAGAAAAGGGGTAAGACCAAGGACTAATTTTGCAACTCTGAATCTCTTTGTGACTAATTTGTTTTCTCTCTCTCTCTCTTAATTGATCATGGTTTTCTAACTAGGGCATTTAAGTTAAATGCCAAGGGCTATGTAGCACGCACAACTTCAGAATAACTTTCTCATTAAAACATCAGAGGACAAAGTCTCAAGGAGAATTTGTAATCAATATTCCATGTTGTCTTTTGTAATTCCTTCCTTCAGTGGCTGTTTCTGGCACTGTATTTATTTGTAGATCCTTTTCCACAAACGTAACTGGAGACACATAGACTTACATGAAATTAAATTTCACCAAAGGATGTTGTTTGTTTCTAAAACAGTTATGATTTCACACAACACAAGCTGAAAGTGAATGTAATAATAGTTTATTACAGAAAATTCTGAAACTTTAATGATCTTTTTAGCCATTCCATTCTCTAGTGATGCTTCAGGGAGGATTTCCCAGTGGTAAAGGCTCTATAATGTAAAATAAGTGAAGACATCAGGATGTGAGTCATTAATTGTTAATTATACTCACCTAACTTTATTGGTTTCCTACAGGGTATCTAGTTAACAGTGATCTATAGACAGATTTTTTAGAATACCTGTAAACAAAAGAAGACTAAGGTACTTTATGTGATGGTTCCACACCATCTGCTACACTCTTTGGATGAAATGACAGTAAAAAGAAATAAATTCAAAATGATGTAGCAGATGGCCTTGACATAAAATGATGGCATTGATGCCTTATTTTTGTTTTCTTTTTATTTACTACTGAAGAGAGCAGAGGATGTTAAGCCCCAAATTCTATTAGAATATAGTAAAATTATTTAGAACTTTAAAGTGTGCCAGAGGAAAATTCTCAAAAATGTAGCTTGTAAATCCACTGTATCATAAAGGGGAGAAAATGGCATCCTATTTAATAGAAATTGTTAAAAGAGAACTCGTGTATGCCTCATCCCTGGAAGTGTTTAATGCCAGGTTAGTTTGAGTTATAAAGCAATCTTGTCTAGTCAAAGATGTCCCTGCCCATGGCAGGGAGCTGGAACCAGATAATCTTTAAAGTCTCTTCCAAAACAAACCATTCTGTGATCCTGTGTTGCTGAATGTCTCCATTCCTCCTTCTTTCTACCTTTTCTAAGGCTGGCATTTTAGCTATCCTCCCAAACAAGCAAACCCTTACTGGTGGAAGAATCTCCTGTTTCTTAATCCAGTGTTCTTTCCTCTATGTCTTCCTGAAATTTTCAGCGAGCTTCATTTCAATCAGACAGTTTAATTAACTTTTGAACTAATTTTTGGGAACCAAGTACATAGTAGCTAAAAACGTATCTGTTTTGTCAGCCGTTTCTTTCTTTGCTTTGGGACATCATCTCAGCGACCTGTTCTCAAAATCGTGAGTAATCTGAACGGCTCCAGTGATGCTCCCTCTATTGGTGATTCAGGTTATCCCCAGCAACGCCATTAGCAGCCTTCAAACACTCATTGCATAAAATTAGGCCTCACAAGTCATTATTATTCACAGATGAAACTTGAAAAATTGTTTGCGAGGGGAAAAAAAAATTAATAAAGAAATATAGTAAAGGAACTTGAATCAGACTGATTGTGACACAAACACTTGTTGATTTTTTTACATTAGAACAGAAATTTTACCTTAATATTGCCTTTTATAACACTATCAGCAGTAAATTTTTTTCTGTTGCTAGGCAGTGAGGTGCACTCCAGGTCTCTCTGCTGAGCATTACTTCCCATTACAAAACTCTTGCATCTTATTTTGTAGATCGAATGCCAATGTATTTTACACCCAATTCTGCATTGTACAGCATAATTCATGGTGAAGTAGGAGCAGCCTTCTTATGGAATTCAAGTTGCAGAATCACCTACTGAACTACTTTGCAGTTCCCAAAATAAATAGTGGCAAAAATAAAGTGATAAAAAGTTACTGGGAAGAATGTGGTTGCATTTAATTCCATGATACAGTGACAGGTGATAGGACACCGAAGAATAAATTCTGCAAAAAAAAATTCACTTCTGAAAGTACTGGGAGAAATGATAAAGTCATATTACATCATGAAACAAACTTTTCTATGGAAAAACTACTAGAATCTGATCTAAGGAACCTCCTTCTATAATATTTTTATTTGGGGAAAACAGGATTCCTCTTATGTATATGGAATTGTTTCTTATTATTAGAAGAAAAGGTAGGTGAGGGGATCTAGAGATAATGGAATGTTTTCAGGTAAGTCACACAAGAAAAGATAACTGAAGATAAAAGTCATAAAGCTCAGTGTGGCATCAGTTTTTTAGATGCAAATGTTTATATAAATGGTTATGGAAAACCTGTGATGGGGGCTGGGAAAAATTACAGGGAAATGAGCTGTCCTTTTTCATAGACATCTGAATAATTGTGTGGGACTTATGGTAAGCACAATAAAAAATAATAAAACATAAACCATGTCCCTCTTAAGAGGGTCCTTCTCTTAGGAAGTAACACAGACTTCCTACATTAAATACTAGAGAGATTGTAACACTGCCACATGACCTAAACTTCTGTACAGGACTAGGTTTTTATATCACAACATGACAATAGAACCATGAAATCAGGGCAGCTAGAGCAGCTATAAACAATGAAAAGAGACAAACTGAAACAATGCATTAATGAAATATCCATCAGAAAAGAAAAAAATAGTATACTCAATACTTTACTGCAAAACAAAAAATTGACATGGAATTATAATATTTTTATCATTAACACAATAAAATTACTGGAAGTGTCAAACTGCATATTTTTGTTTGAAATGTGAAATGCCTTCCTGCAAAGGAAAAAAATCAATTTCTTTCATACATCTGACTGACTTAAACACTTGACTACTGGCAGTCAGACATAGGTGAAAAGTAACTGCAGTACTCTTAAAAGGGTTTCTGCACTGCTTTTGAATGTATTTCATTGGAATGTTAATCACCCAAAAGAGACCTAACAAGAGAAAAAGGGTGTCTTTGCTGTTATTTTAGCATGAAAAGTTTAATTATATTAATTTTATTGAAGTATTTTTTTCACAAAAGTATTTCTTTTATATATATATATATTTAAAATTTATTTATCAGAATCCTAATAGCTGTGAAAGGGAGTGGAGACAACAAAGGACTTTTAGTTTTCTTTAGAAGTTCATAAGCTCTTTCCTGAAAGCCTCTGAGACAGATCAAGCTAAGACAGATGAGAGAATCATGTGGAACAGTCTGATGTGAGACAGAGAAAAGATGCAGCACAAGAACGGCACAGGTCCTCAGATCCTACTCTTTATAGGAGAAGTGACACTGATGGAGAGAAGGAATAGAGGATTTGCAGAGCCTGAAACTAAGGGCAAATGAATGAGGGAGAAGTTGAGACTAACACGAAAGGCAGATAGTCACTGAGAGAAGAGAAAATGAATAGAAGAGAGAAGAGAAGAGAAGAGAAGAGAAGAGAAGAGAAGAGAAGAGAAGAGAAGAGAAGAGAAGAGAAGAGAGAAGAGAAGAGAAGAGAAGAGATTTTGTGATTTTCTCCTGGAAACTGCTTTACGGAAGCCAAATGTTGCTTGAATCTCTATCTTCATAATTATAACATACAGCAGATCTGACAAAGATAACGTAATCATCTGCAAGTAATTTATAAACCCAGAAATTTTTATTTCTATCAATGGTGTTAAAATGGTACTTGTGTTCACTGAATTGTATTTCTCAAACTTTAAGAGTAATGGCCTGCTTTGGAATGAATTGTGTGACTCAGGTTGATGTGTCAACTCATTTTGGTTATGTCCACTGATTAACAGACAGACCCCTTCACAGAAGACCCTGCTGCCTTTGAAACATCATTGTTGTACATTAATTACTCTTCTTCCCTCAAAATCCTAGGAGGACTCCTGTAAATTAATTATCCTTTGTCTTAGACGTGGAGACCTCTGTGACACAGAGCTAGGTAGGGCTTCCTATTCCCCATAACTGAGGTGCCCAGAATTTTGACATTCCTTTTCACACACTTTACTAGGAGAAAATAGTAAAGATAATGCTATAAATAGAAACACACTAGTGACAAAAATTATCTACTCTTTACTACTCTAGGGTACAACACACAGCTCTAGCAACATAATCTCCACTACACTTAACTGCAAGAGACATCACGTCTTCTACTAGGTAGATACACTGGATATGGACTCCTTCTTTAAAGCACCAACACGAGACATTTTAAGCATAGGCAGTAGATCCTGAAGTGCCCTTTTGACCATGGTCCATCACTGATCCAGTTATCATAAGGCAGGAAGTAGTTTGGACCACTCTATCCCCACCTATAATTTAGCTATTTCTAAATAAGAATAAAGAGACAAAAATATTCATTTCATGCAGAGCTGAACCTCCTCCCAAAATGCTGAGGTGATGTCTCTTGCTAGGCATGATCCAGAAGAAAATAAATATCAAATGAGTGAGAATCAACAAGAATTGAATAATTTTTAAGGCAGATATACGCTTTGTCACACATACCTTGATACCAAAACTAAACTGTGCTTACAAAGCTATACATAACTTTTGGTTCCTGTAATATAAACAGAGTCCTTAATCAAAATTACACCTAAGAATTTGTTCTTCTCACCAGCTGTCACTCAAAAATCCTCAAAATTTTCAGTTCTCTTAATTAATTCTGTCAAATATTGTGAGGGGTTTTAATAAAAAAAAAAATGTTCAAAGATATTTAATCCACAGTTCTGATTTTCCTTGGTTTAGACTTCATATTTTTTCACAGTGGCTAGAATGGATCTATGTCTTGGGTTTGTGCCAGAAACACTGTTAATAGAGGGATGTCTTCATTATTGATGAGGAGGGCTTGCACAGTCAAGGCCTCTCACCCCACCCCACCCCACCAGTGAGCAGACTGGGGGTGCACAAAAAGTTGGGCGGGGAGACAGGTGGGGCAGGTGACCCCCAACTGACCAGAAGCATATCCCACACCATATGGCACCATGCTCAGCCTGTGGAGCTGGGGGAAGGAAAAAGGAAGGGCAGGACATTCCCAGGGATGGCATTTGCCCTCCCAAGTCCCCACCATGTGTGAAGGTTTCCAGCTTTCCTGGGCATGGCTGAACACGTGCTTATCAACAGGAAGTAGTGAGTGCTTTCCATATTAAGCTCTTTATCTCAACCCAAGAGTTTCCTCACTTTTTGCTCTTCCACTTCGCTTCCCCATGCCACTAGGCAGAAATGAGTAAGTGGCTATGTGGCACTCAGCTGGTGGCTGGGGTAAAACCCTGACTCCTGTTCTACCTTGCTATGGATGCATTCACATAAAAGGTTCCAGAGAAGAATTATGTATTTCTTCCTGCCACTTTCCCCTACAGAACTCAATAACTTTTCTTTTTGCTAAGAATTGCTAATGATTCTTTCATACATTTGTACATGTTGTCTATTTATATATAAATAGTCATGATACATGGACCTGTGTAGCAATGCTTGTTATTTTATTTTGCTGCTTAGTTTTACTTCTTCTTTAGAGAAGAAAAAAGTTCAAGTTTATACATTTTAGAATATCTAGGTACTAATGAAAATATTAAAAGCTATGATTACAGTCTTCTTATGTTTTACTAACATTTAGGTTTTCTAGTTGCATAGTCGAGCATAAAAGTACAAATAAAGAATGTTTCATAAAGTCTATTCTGCCTTTGGTATCTTTTTGTTTCATTTTCATAAATACATAAAAAACACAATTATCATTGAAAAAAATACAGCATATTTTTCTGTACTTATCAAGAATTAAAATATCTGACATAACAGAGGAGGAAGGCACCTCTGTATCAGAAATACTGGAAGGACTTGCATGTTTAATTCCCACTACTTGCAATATATTGTTTCCAAGACAGAATGATCTGAGAGGCAATAACTTAAGAAAGTGGATCTAGATGGACAACCCTGAAATAGTTCTGCTAAGTATTGGTTTAAGTTCCACTGTTTTCCCTTAATGTTTAAAGTCCTACAAAGTGGACTTCAGAGTCCAGTGAGATTCTCATAAAATCTTCCTATTAGGTTTCAAATACAATCCAAGCTAGAAGAGCTAGGAGAATTTACCACATATTTTGATGAAAAGCATTAGGTTAGTTTTCAAACAATACCACCCACACAAATAGTTAGAAAATACCAAACATCATGCTGGGTTCTATGCTTTATTGCTGGCATGCTACAGAAAGATGAAGTGCATTCATTATCTTACAGTGAACCAATCCATTTACTTTGTACTATCACAATTTTAAGCAGGAAAGTCTGCTTTAATAACACAAAAATAACTCCAAGTTAAGTCAAGGATAGTTATGAAAACTGTTTTATGTACTTGCTCCATGAACATGATACATTTTGACAATAACATATTACAATGATTTTTAAATAGTCACTGCTCTTTAAGATCTTTAATGTTAAATACAAACATAAATTATTATTATAAGCACAAACACATAAAAAAGGCTCGTCAATACTTAGGGAATGTTGAATGTGAAGAGTTTTTGGAAGTAGTTAATGGAATGTGAAAGTATGTATTTCCATATGCCTAAAAATTAGATAACCCTTTAGGTCTCCAAAGTAATATTCAATCCATAGTTCTGGCTTACAGTTTCTCCTTCCTCATTGCATATTTTCAGGACACAAGTATTTTAGGTTCTATTTATTTGTATTCCAGTATTGTTATGACTAGTTTTGTCAGGTAAATAGAAAAATAGGTCATTTGTGTCAGAGTTCCTTTCACTTAACCTCACAAATACATTTCTTCTTATTACAGTTGTCATACAGACAGGTAAAGAGCAGCTCAAAGTTAATTAAGGACAGAGGACAAAAGACTGAAGACCTAAATGAGAGTTAGATATTTGGACATTTGTATAAAATACGATGATCATGTTAAAATAGCCATATTGTTGCTACAAATATTAATATACATTAAATTAATTTATACTTTTGGCTAGTTTGATAACTACCAATAAACCTAAAATTCTCATAATAAAGTCCCATAATGTAATCTTTCCAATCAGCTAGAAGTGTTTTTGTCCTTCTCACATGCATGCCTCCTCTTGACATTAATAAGCCTACCTTACATATAAACAAATAAGCATCTTTGTGAAGAAATATTAAACAATATTTTCTTTCTCTAGAAGGGATTATTACTATTTATGTTCAATTATTTTTCAGTACTTGTAAACAAAAATTTCCAATAGACTTAAAAGAGTGCATAGGGGCACTCATTTTGCTATAACAAATTAGTATTTAATCCAAAAATAAGAGAGTTTCTCATGAATGGCTTGGCCAATAGACATAAATTTTAATGATAGACAGATAAAAGCAGGCAGAGTGCAGTATCATTTCTAATACAGTAATACAGGCATTCCCTTGCATAACAGCTCTCATTATGTAATTTCCAGTGGCAATATAATTTATCTACTCTAATTTGCAGACATATTTAAAACTAAATGTGATTAATATTTATGCAGCTGAATTTTTTTCCAAAACCAGATTTTATTTTATTTTATTTGACCATGTTCCTCAAATTAATTTTTTTCCTTTCATCTTTCTGCTTAATAAATCAAGGAGAATACATACATAGTGATTAATGCTAATAAGTGCCTTGCAATAATATTGTGATGTACTGCATTATGTGTCCTACTGGAATTAAATCTAAACTCTTCTACCTTTCATTAATTGAAGAGCAGCAGTAAAGATCATAATATATATGCCGAGGGGATAGCAGAGAAACATGTAAAATGTGCTTTTTGCGCATTCTCTTAATTTATAAAATGGCTTATGCTTTAATTTTCTTAAAGCTTTTTTATTCAATATTCAATTTGCATGCAAATTGAAATGTTTCAAACTGCAATATATTTAGATGTGCATCTTCATTTCTGTAATTTCCCTCTTCATTCCTTTCCTGTCAATACAAATTCTTCCTGATGAGATTATTTTAGCAACTTGCATGAAGAAGTTTATTGTAATTTTCCTGTTTTATAAATAATTATGTAGATTAATTTTGAACAGATAGCCATCCTTTCACTCTAAAGAATCCACATCCTCCTGTGGCTGCTCAGTAAACAATATTAAAGTGTCATGGTTTTATTAAATGGTATCCTGGAAAGATTTGGTTCTAGCTTTTGAAAGGAATAAGCATTAGAAACAAATTCTGAGGAAAATTGAGACATTTTTCTTTGTGCACCAGTAAGGCATCAGCCTCTTTTCAACTGATATTCTTATTTTTTTATTCATTAAAAACAATCAGAAACATAAAAACTCACAACACTTTCAAAAATGAAAAAAAAAATGTTAGAAACATAACTAGTTTAATAATTGGACTAAGTTTCAATCATGTTAGAACCTGAGAGCTCCATTTATTACAAGGTATTATGGATATGATTCCTCATTTGGAAAGAAACAGCTGTAACACTGTGCATTATTTTCCTATTTTTCCTGTACTTCAAGGAAGTATCTTTCTAATGCTTTTCATTAATTTTAAATATTTCTACTCCTCTTTCTAGTGGAACAAAGACTAATGGAGAAAATATTTAGGCCAGAAAGTGATAAAATACTATTTACTGCCCAGTCAAATATTTAAGCCCTAGAGAGACTGGAAGTTACTAAGCACCCCAAGAAGATAATGTGTGTAAGAAAGAAGGAGAAATGGAAAATTGAAATTATCAAAAATGAAATAGCAATTAGGCAAGAACAGCTGGATTCCCCACTTCCCAGATGTAACTACTACTCAAAACTATCAGTACAGGATAGGCTTGATATTAAGACTTGGTGGGGAGTGGAAGAAAAAAAAAGGAAAGGGAAAGAAAAAAGAAATTAAATGATAGATATGATATTATTTAAAACAACATATACTTTAAAATATTACTGAAGAAGTATGGTAGTATTCTGTTTCCTGTCACTTAGAAGAAAATCAAGTGTGAATAACACTTCAGATTTGCAAATACTGACTGTAATGGGTGATATTAAGTGAAAAATTGTGAACAACTGAGAACTGGCATAATTGGGTTTGTGCCAATGAAAAATATAAAAGAACGTTCCCAGATATGGTGCAAAAAGCAGAACTGCAGTCCACTTCCTTTTACCTTTGAAAGTGCATTGTCTCAAAGCACTATTTATATATTATAAATATATATTATTATATATATAATATATTATAACAAATATATAATTTGTTATATTATATTAATATAACAAATCTTTATTATANATATTTTATATAGTATAACTTTTTTAATTAAAAAACTATGCACCCTTCCTAAGCAACTGCTCTGAAAAACAAACTATAGAGCTAAGTTTGCTCACTTTCTCTCAGACTTCAAACAAATCATAGAATCATAGAATTATTAAGGTTGAAAAGGACCTCCAAGACCATCAACTCCAACTGATGACTTAATGCTACCATGACATTAAAATATATCATGCGGTTCTGGAACGCCTCCAGGAATAGTGATTCCATCACTTCCCTAGGCAGCCTGCTCCAATGTTTAACCATGCTTTCAGCAAAGAAATCTTTCCTAATATCCACCCTGAATCTCCCCTGGCACAACTTGAGGTTGTTTCCCCTTGTGCTGTTGCAAGTTGTCTGGGAGAAGAAAAGAACGTTTACGGGACAAAAAATGTACACCTGAACTGCTCAGTACCTTGGTGTATCCTAGCTGCCTCCTGCTAGAAACCAGCACCCTTAGGAGACAGTTTCTAAGCACCAGGGTTGGTGACAAACCTCCAGGACTAAGTTCAACTGAGCAGATTTGGAGTAGTATATTTTGGGTGCAAGCACCAACCCTGGCTGTTGGTCACCACTCATACATTTATACCCTATTTGAAATTTAGGGCAAGATTCTGCAGCTCGCTTCTGAAACCACACCAGGGTGGTTTTTCTTCAAATGTATAAATTGTAACTCCAATATCTGAACAGCACTGTGCTGGGACAATTTTAAATTTTCATTTAAAAAATAGTGATTTTTAAAGACGTATGACACCACCCACATTAAGAATAATCTAAAATCATGTACTGCTATTTAAGGCAATGCTAAGAATATTGCTTTCAGATAGACTAGGAGAAAGTGAGTCTCAGACAAAAAAAAAAGTGACAGAAAAATGAAAAAAGGCAATGGTTTGTTGGAAAGTATCAATAATAATAGCTACAACAGCAACACAGTGACTGATTTTAAACATACGACATAGTTTACTTACATTAGTAAAGCATGGTTTTGTCAGTGTGCCTAGGCTGAGATTATTTCTTCCTAAAACTTTTATTTTACAAAGTCTTTCAGAGTGTGCCCAGTGTGGGAGGTAAGGAGGTGGAATAGAGTTCCAAGAGTTTTGCTAAGGAAATCCATAATTTGGAGTACTTCCCAGTGCAGGAATAGCATCAGTCTTTTTTTTTTTTTTTTTTCTCCACTAAGCAAGAATGGTAACAGCAGCATCCAGAGTGGATGGGGAAAGTCAGTAGAGACTGAGTTCACTAATGAGGTAAATGGAAAAAAAAGGGGTGGATGTTGGAAGCAGAGAAGGGACCCTAGATTAGATAATAACTGAATGAGGTAGGTGTTTTCTTTCAAGCACTATAAGAAGAAGAGAGAAACTCTGAGGGATGAAAGAAACAGAAAGGAATGCTGGTGCTAGAAGATGAAAGAAAAGCAGAAACGTTTCATCTCCTCTCTGAGTAAAGGGCATTTTTCAGACAGAGAAATATAGAACATAGTGTGCTATCCTTTCAATGCTCCCAGAGGAAAAAGGGTAAGTAGATTAGGGAAGTGAGGGTCATGGTAAAGATCATCTCTTACTGATCCATAAGGTCAGCTTTTAAAAATATTTTAACCACAGAGACCCGTGGAAAGAGGCAGCTGAGTTTTGAACATCCAGTTGTTACTTTGGCATTCCAGAAACATAGCCACTGTTCTTCCAGCTCAGCCTTCTCTTGTGCTTTGTGGATCACTCTCCTCCTTTCTGGCTAGAGGGTGGGATCATACAAACACTTTCTCAGCATGAAAACAGAGCTCTCTGCACTGTGCACATGACAAAGCTGCCATTTCCTTGGCCTCACCACAGTTCCAGAGCCATAGAATATTTTAAGTTATTTGAGAGCACCTCTGGAGGCTGCCCAGTACAACCCACTGCTCAAAGCAGTGGCAGCACCCACAGCTGCAGGACTCCCAGTCAGATTTTTAATGTCTTCAAAGATGAAGACTTCACCACTTCTCTGAGAAACCTGTTGCACTGTTTGATCAGTCTTAGAGGCTGTGATTCTGTCTTCCTCAATACTCCTTCAGATATCCCCAGTGTCCTGTGGCAGGAAAAGATAGTTTAATGTGCTAAGTGCTAAGTTCTTTAAAAGCACTCACCACAAATATACTATTTCTAGACTTTATTCCATGCATAAGTTTACAAAAAAAAGGAAAATCATCTTTCCACCAGTAAACATATATTCATAAAGATAATTTAAAGGGAGATACTAAAATAAAAAACTATCAGTGAAAACAAATACAACATATATGGAAGAACAATATAATAGAGAATTCAAATTATCTCTATATCCATTAGTACATAGTGCTTAGAATGTGCATTTAGAAAAAATAAATTATGCTACTCTGCTCCTAGTGTACTTGTAGGATGGACTGCAAGTATCCAGAATTCCAGTTAGTGTATTTCTCCAATATGATATAGTACAAATATGAATTTTAGTTCTTGACTAAGGAAGAAATATGTAATTGTCTTCTCAAACACATTTTCACTTTGAAATCTTAGGATGAATTCATATGAAAAATTTGATCCACCTTTATAGGAAAAACTCCTCCTGCTGTAACTTAATGGCCAGGAAAGAATATAAAAGAGATTAAAGTACACAGAAAGAATATTAATTTACTTTGTTTCTACTCTACTGATAATATTAATTTAAAAGAAATCTCAAAAGAGGTTTTTCACATAACTGTTTCAGTGCGTCCTTATTATCTAAATAGTCAGACATGACTTTGTCTCTACACTCAGATCACAGTTTCTGAAATTGAGTAACATTCACAGTTATGAATTTTATTGCACACTTCTGTACTACAGCTAAGTACCAATTTACACATTCCATTTTGTACAGCACATTTTGCCACTGCCACTGCAGCCCTCTGAACTCTGTTTGACATGTTTAACTGCTAACAGCCAGGCAGTGCCTTTGTCTTACTGAGCACACGTGCAGCAATAATGAGGTTCAGAAACAGCACACCAATGCCAGATGACCATTTGACCTGAGATTTGACTCCCACAGGGAAAGGGAAGCTCTGCTTCTTGGGATTTTATGTATGCATGACTCACTATATTCTAAAAATTAGGGATTGAATTCCAGAAGGACTGAAGCAACACAAGAGAGTGGGATGACAGTTGTTTGGTTTTTTTTTTAAAGCAAACTTTGGTATAAGAAAAGATATCACCAAGATCAAAAGATAATTACAACACTTTAAAAAGATGTATTTTGGTACAAGAGTGTGGGGAAAGAAGAAAATTATCAAGCATTCCAGGGATAGTTAAGGACTTTGAAATAACCTGAATACTGAATATTGGCATGCCAAAGGAAATTCACAGTAGTTAAACATCTGTTTTTGTCTCACATCAGGAATGAATAAAAGAGGCTAACAGTGTGTAAAGTTTAAATGAGGTCTTATCTGATGCATTATTACAATGAAATGAGTGCAGTTAAGACGCAAGGGAGCAAGTGTGCTTTCAGGTGGATACAACCTTCCCAGAAAATCTATGTCTAAAAACAGATTAAGACATCTTTTACTCTCATGAAGCAAGACAGCAGACAAGACAAAAATCCCCACACTTTTTATTGTATATACACACACACATATATTCATATACATATATCTCCATGTATGTGTGTCTATATAAACATATATATGCATACGTCTGTGTGCACACACAGGTAGACTACCAGCTTGAAATGTTCCATTATTGAAAAATTCATAATTATTATTTTGAACAACATTTTAATTTTCTTCTGAGAAAGCATTTTAGAGTCAAAACTGCTGTCCCAGTTTATTAAAATATATAATACGCATCAAAGTAAAATAGCATATGCAATCAAAAAAAATACTTGATAAAAGATATGTAGAAGGAGATTAATTATTTGAAAACTGAAAAAAGAGCTTTTCATCCTCAGCCTGTCCAAAAAATGCATACAATACTACAGAAATCCCCATCTAGGTCAAGCCACTGTCAGCAAAAGGGTTCTACTGACAGTGGAGTTCCTAGTAATTATCCAATGAAAATAACACATATCAGCAAAAACACTTTATTTCCTAAATTAGATAAACTGGGGGCTTTTTCTTCTTATATAACGTACATTTTCTATGAATAGTGGAATTAATGATGATAGCTTCCTGAGAATGTGTGCATTTTATTCCCTAAACTCAGTTTCTGTGTCATAAAATCCTTTCCTTCCTGTTTTTCCACCACACTAATAGCAGGAAACTGTGTGTGTTATGGCTGGTCTGTGGCTATACATAATCTAATTTTGACATCTAGTTACTGCTCAAAAAAACCCCCAACTTTAAATGGCTGAATTTTTCTTCCATTTTCATCCAGGAGGGGTACTAACTGAAATTCCTCTACTCAGCTGAAAATACTCACCAAATTTTCAGGACCCTAAAACCTTTTGCCTTTCTGTGAAAATGGGTTTGAAATTGACTGAAAAATTGAAAACTCATATGTTTTAGAGGTTATAGACAGAGAACACAATTAGACAAGTTTTTTTCACAATTAGAGGGTTCAAACAATTGAATTGAGCAAGCTTTGAATCTGAGCAAAAGCCTCCATGTCAAAATGTACTCTTAGACTTCAATGTTAATTTCCATCAGTCTTCACACATCAAACCCAAAAAATATCAACCCTAAAGTCTAGCCCTTTAGACTACCTTTACAGTAAATGAGAAGAATTAGTGTTTTAAGGTGAGGGTGAGCTATGGCTTACCTCACAGTAATGCAGACATCTAAACTGATCGTCTGAGTGGTGTTCCTGAACTTTTCTTGAGGCACCTATGTAGATAATTAAGTTTAGAAGAGAAAGAAACCCCACTGGAGATTCTTTTATGTAGAGACTATATTAGGAATAGGAAGACAGTAGGAACAGGTAACAAATGTCTTTAGAGGTAATCAGCAAAAAAATAGGCAAAACCCACAATTTTTTTGAATTAATGAATCTCCATTTCAAGAAACTTTGGAAAAAATATTTTGGAGTATTCTGTAGCTAGAAATATGATTGATCCAGTCTGCAAAACTGAGGTTTTAATAGACAAATTCTTGAAATTGGAATAGGCAAATCCTTGAAGTGAACTTAGTAGTTCAGTCATTCTTAATGACTACCATTAATTAAAAAACAAAAGAACCTCCAAACCCTCAAAAAATTCAGTCAGTAGGCTTTAAATTGCCTTAGATTAATATTTTAAAATTCAGAAAGAAATTGTAACATACTAGATATCTAAGTTGAAAAAAAATCCAAAATATCATGTCATATGAGAAAGCAGATACTATTTTTCTTATTTTCCTCTAGCAAAGGTACAACAGCTAATAACAGAAAGTTCAAGTGTGTTAACAGTGACTTATAGCCTCCTCATGAAATTGAATTGTAGAGTTCTGCTCTTGAACTGTAAGAGACCTAACCTTTCTTCTCAGCCCCTACTAAATCGCTTTGTGTCGCAAATATGGAACATTTAAATTCATTTCAGAATGTCAACAAGGTTATGATGCAGACTTCAGATCTTGTTTTGACTTCATTTCATAGGAGCTGTCAACCAAGTCTTCGGAAAAAAGTGGTGTGGCTACTGGGCCCTCGTTCACCTAGTCATTCCCATATCACATGTTTGGCTATTAATCACACCTACATTCCCTGTGCTAGTCACTATTCTAACCTTCTGTATTTACACTGCAATCTTGTTCCTATTTTTTATCTTCTCTGTCCTTTGAAGTTTGATACTGCTATTCATGCTTGCATCATGAGAGATAGGATATGAACCATTTGTTCTTTAAATCCCTATTCATATATTTTGACCACACCACTGTGCTACTTGCACTATTCCTTATTTCCTTCCACAAACCATTCTCTGTATGAAGTCTTGTCCCAGTTTATCAACCAGCCTCAAAAGAGGAGATCCAGATCACTTCTGCTGAATTAAATGCAGAAGTGATATACAGTCCATTGAAAAGATATGTTTTAACAGAACATAACAAAAACTTACAAGACAAATTCTTTGTCATAACTAAACCTAACACAGCTATTTTTCTCTTGAATATAGGTCATGAACCACTCCAACTACATAATCACAATACCTTTTGACTGGTACTCTACATTGAACACTGTTTTTCTTCTTAATCCCTCCAGAAATCTTATCAGAAACATCATGCTCAAAAAGAAATACTCTATAGAATATTCTAGTTTGATAAGTTAGTCATCAGTAACGATAAAGAGAGTTATACAGAAAGGTGCTATATGAACATTAAGTGGGATAAGTTCCATTGCTGTTACACGTAACCAGCTGGTCAGCAGTTCTAAATCGAGCTGTAATGACATAAACAGGGTTTTTTAATGGTACTAATGACACCGACAGCACTCAATCAATTAAAAGAACTGAGAAGAGCTGAAATAGATGGATTTGCACTAGAACCCAGTGAAGAAACATTTTAGAAGGATCACACATGGATAAAATGAGAAAAAAAATCTGTTCTTGTAAGAGTGAAAATGAAGGCTGAAATGCAGCTGCGTGAAAACATTCAAGCAGGTGACATGCAGTAAGAGCAGAAGCATATGGATTATTTAGTAAACACTTTGAGCAGTGCCACGCTTCTTTCAGTGTGATTGCACAGGCGTAGCAGTGTGCCCACCTCCTGCTTTAATTACAGAGTGGGAGAAACAATGGCTAAGGAAGCTGTTGTTTCCATTCCAGTTCTGTTAACCTTGAGTTAATAAACTGGATTAAAATTACTTTCCATAGGTCCAATAGTAAATAATTGAAGATCCAGTTTACCAGACAGATAACACCTCTAAAAGCATGCAAACTGACCCTTGATATGGACAAGAGAAGAAGACATATATCTGTCCCTTGTCATAGCATTTATTAAATTGCTCAAATATCTATAGTTAAGAACAAAAAATTAGGTTGAAAAGTTAAGATTTTAGTTTTGTAAATCACAATTCTAATGATTTTCAATGCTTTGAAAATACCAGAGCACTTGTTCTGCCTGATTTATAAAATCTACTGCCCTCAGTTGCAATAGATCCGAACTGGTTGTAATGTCATGAACTGAAAGGTTTGTCCTTTCTTTGATTGCTGTAATATTAAACACAATATTATCCAGCAGAAAGAAACAGCTAGAATTTACCTACACAAATGTCCATATTCTAAAAATTTTGGCTCTAGATACTTCTCCCTTTGTTGCACTGTGAAATGACGCTGAGTCCTCAGGCAGGTGCAAAAGGAAGCTCTTTATGGCAAAAACCCTGCCTTTTTAAGCAGTTAGCCAGTTATCAGGTTACATAGTTTTAAAGCATAACAAACATAGTTTCAACCAACCACCACACACCACTATGTGTACACACAATAGTCACGCAGCATGTTTTTCTACCCCTAATTCAGCTGTGTCTCTTTACCAGAGTCCTTTTCTACTTAGCCAAAGTAACAGGCCTGAGCCATGATTTTACAAAGGCAACTAGGCCTTCATTTTATAAGGTTTTACCTATATGCAACATCCCTTCACGTATTGAAAAAAGCAGCAGGCTATCAAACATGAATCCATGCACTTACAGATGAAAAGAGGACTGCTGCCTTCGGTCAATAAAGCATAAAGAATTTTTTTGTCTGAATGTTAGGGGGAATCAGCACCTCCTTGGCTTACAATTTCACTCCCCAGTTGTGATCATCAGAGATACCAAAGTTAGAGATCACTCGGCCTAAGTGCAACATTGCTGCTGGCAGTGTTGGAATGCTTCGATGATTTTAGATCTCACTTTCCACGATAACCCATTAGAGTCCAAGTTTGTTGTGACTCCAAGGTGTATCTTGAAGCTCATATTTCTTATCTCGGGGCACCAAATAAAGTGAAGCATCCCTTTTCTAACGTAGGCTCTTAGCCAAAACTTAAAGGCAAGCTGATTGTTTCTGTTACCACGGTGAAGCCGGTGATGGTGTCAGACATCTGTGAAGCAGCTCTATTTCTGTTAAAATAGTGCACAGCATTGCTTTTCCTGAACACACACAAAACCCCCAATGAATTGAAGGCAGTTCACTTGCTTATAATGCTTGCTTATGGTACATTTCCAAAAGGGTGTTTATAAAAAGACAGCAAAATGATTTATGTGTTCCTTTCCTCTGGCTTATAGCAATTTACATTTTAGAAACAAAAAGGAAAAGTATTGACATAATTTCCCTATGATAAACACCATAAATTTCACACACTACACCACTCCTACTACAATACACTACATGCACGATGGCATGTTCATTGAGCTCACAGGTAAGAACACCTACAATGTAATAAATTTCATGTAATTAATTTACAGCTTTTCCCTCTTCTAACTTTTTTCCTCTTTAGAGAAATTAGATGACTTCATTCAACTTTTTAGAGAAAACAGAATCTATTTAAATTAATATATTTTTTGTATATTTAATGCACACTTTTATCCAATGACATTTGATTTGGCAATACATGACAATCTCTAAATACATGCTTCCAAGAAATGTGTCTTTTCCATCACTCCTGGACTGAAATAAAAGTTAATTATAGCACTTGTAGCTAGTATGTAACTAGCCTACATTTTACTGATATTTATCTCTTTGTAGCAAAATGCTCTTCCTCTATTAGTTAGCTGATCATATATTTCAACC
The DNA here is from genome assembly GCA_013396875.1 of Vireo altiloquus. NCBI lineage: Eukaryota > Metazoa > Chordata > Aves > Passeriformes > Vireonidae > Vireo > Vireo altiloquus. Next base: position 30,087 of record VZRF01015587.1, read on the forward strand.
ATTTAAACTGTACTTATTCTCCACACTAAATGGCAGATAATAACTGTTTGAGGAATCTCAGTCAAAATGTCAAATTTGCAGATACTCATGAAAGGGATAGATTCATAAGTTCCACTCTTGGACATGTTATCTGACTCATGATATCACATCAAGGGAAGGAAAATAAAATTGGTTATGAAACCTGAATTCTTCAACTTGCACCCAAAGTATCCTGAGAAATATGCAGAAGAAATAATGACCACATTATTTGATTAAGCATTACTTAACATGCTGTGGAGATAAAACAAGTGTGACTTTCACTGAATCATCATATGCCAGGAAAGAGGAAGAGCATCTTTGGTCTTAGGCTTGCCAAGTTGTGAAGAGGGCTTTAAACTAATCTTGCCAAAGAAGGGGAAATCAGTCCATCCCACTCCTGCCAGTCTCATGCCAGGGCCAGCAGGAGATGGTCAGAGCCTGGAGAGGGATCACAGATCAGCAGGAGGGCACCTGAAGAATAGCACAAAGGAATTCCAGCCACTCCAGAGCATAAGGTGGCTTCATCAGAGGCCCAACTTAAATTTCTCTGTGAAAAGGTACATGGAAGAAACATGAGGAGGAAACAAGAAGGAAAGCCTCTATAGGTATAGTGGTAATAGAAGGAAGACTAAGGAAAATGTGAGCCCTCTTTGCTAGGAAATAGGAGACCCAGTTAGGATATGGAGAAGGCTGAGGTACTTAATGACCTTTTTCCATTGGTCTTCCCCTGCAAGTGCAGTACACAAGTCACAGAGGGCAAAGGCAGGAACTGGGAGAAGGAAGAAGCATTCTCCACTGCAGGAGAAGATCAGGTTTGAGAACATTTAAGGTGAGGTGAGAACATTTAGAGGTGCAGAAGTCCATGGGACCTAAAGGAACTTGCAGATGAAGTGTCTAAGCCACGCTCCATCATCTTTGAGAAGTCATGGTAGTCTGATGAAGTTCACACTGATTGGAAAAGGAAAAACGTACGCTTTTAAAAAGGGAAAAAAGGAAGACATGGGGAATTGCAGACCGCTCAGTCTCACCTCCGTGCCTGGCTAGATCATGGAGCAGATTTTTCTGGAAACCAAATCAATCATATCCTGCACTATATCAAAAGAATTGTGACCAGCAGGTCAAGGGAGGTGATGTTCCCCTTTGCCCTGTTCCTGTGAGACCCTGCCTGGAGTGCTGCATCCAGCTTTGAGTCTCAACATAAGAAGGACAAGAATATGCTGGACTGAATCCAGAGAANCCAGCTTTGGGTCTCTGAACAAAAGAAGGACACGGATATGCTGGACTGAATCCAGAGAAGGACCACAAGATGATCAAAGAGATGGAACACCTCTGCTATCAAAACAGGCTGAGAGAGCTGGGGTTGTTCAGCCTGGAGAAGAGAAGGCTGCTGTCAGAGGGGCAAAGCCTAAGGAAAAGTCAAGAGATTAAAGTTGACACATGGGAAATTTCAAGTAGATATAAGAAAAAAGAAAAAAAATCATAAAATTGGTCAAATACAGGAAGAGGCTGCTCAGAGGAGTCAAAGATTTCATATTCCTGAAGATACTGAAGCCTTGATTGTACAAGGTGATCTTTAACTTGATTTCTTCAGAGCAGGAGGTTGCACTAGACAACCTCTAGAGGTCTCTTCCAACCTAGATAATTCTGTAACTGTTACAGACATCATAAACAGCAGCTTGAAAAGTAGCTACTACAGGAAAGTATTTTATCTGTGGTTTCATTGGGCTTGACATCCAGTTTTTATGTGGATATGTCTACTCCAGACTGTTCTGGGTAGTCAAAAGTGTGACTAATTAAGGATCTCTATCACAAGAAGCTGAACACAACTCAAAAGTCGCTCTATGACAGAATGAACCCAGAAAATGAGACTAGAGAAAGTTCTATGAAAAATTAATCCTGTTCATTTACACTCTAAATCATTTTAGAGACCTCTCTGTCAAAGTTTTGTCAATAGTCTTGTTGTTGATAACAATCCCTGAACTGTCTAAAAGAAGCTATTCAACAAGCCCACCCTAGTCCATGTCCAAGTGAGCCTTCAGATCATTTCACAGTTTAAGTGCGGATAGAGGAAACCATTTGCCTTCCTGTAAGCAGTCAGATGGAGAAACTGAAAAAATGGGAATTTCTTTGCATTAAAGCAGTTACTCATAGTCATTCTATTTGCCTAATAAGACTTTATAAATGCATCCACATGCTAAGCACAAGAGTTTTTTCTATTCATCCTATAAACATTGCACTGTCAGCTGCAACATGGACTATATTAAATGACTTGACTGAGAAAGAGAGTTCAAATGTTCTAGAATGCATGTCCTTGTGGTAACATCCATAAGGATTCTTTGTACTTCAGATAATCCACTCCATTCCTAGAGACGTTAAAATTTGCAGCAAAGAGAAATAAGCATGATGTGATAAGTGCCACAGGCAGGCTGGTTTTGATTTATTCCTCCTCTTCCTTCATCTTCCTATCTGACTTCTCTCTGCATAACAGCTGCAGTCCCAGATGATGTACTATTGGTGCTGTTCTTAACAGAGCTTTCTCAAACGCTCTGTAAAGGCAGGAAAGCTGTCTGCAGGAATCATGAACAGATGATCCACAGCAGAATGTTCACTCTTGAGGCTGACAGTGCAAAGTAGACAAATGAACCATGCGCCCATTAAGTTCTTACTTTTGCTTATGTTTATACTTTCCTTTCCTGGTGTTTATATGGTGTTCTGATGCTGCCACATGCAGGTATAAGAGTGCTATGGTATTTAGGGACTCCCCTTTTGACTCCCAGTTACCCCACTTGCAATTTCTGGTTTGATTCTTCCTGGCATGAACCCTCCGTATTTCCTTATTAACAAATTATCAAACACCTATATGTGTATATGCATATATACATATCTTATTAAGTCAGTGCAAGCTACAGCTGGGCTGTGAAATGAATAAGACTTGTTAAAGTTCACAGAAAATATTATTTAATTAATGGTTTTCTACAAGGTTGTTAGAATAGTAGTAGTTGTTCATTTTCTCTCCAAGCAGTGCAAACAAAAGAGTTCTGAGAGTTTTGATTAGACAAGATATTTTCTAGCACAATCTACCAGCTGCCCTGGAGCTACCAGAATAAAGGGAAAATGCAGAAAACTGACCTGCTACCCTGCAGCCTGACATTTCATTCAGAGAAAGCCAGAATGGAGTCCTGCGTTTTAAGTCAATTTCTGTTCTAAATATGTCCTGGTTTTAAAGCATACAGCTGAAGAAAACAGATTAGCCCAGCTGGTTCAACGTTTCAGTTTTGTTAAAAGGACCTTCTGTGATACAGCAATTCAAGATAGAAAAAGGTGCTAGGTATTCTTATGTTCAAGCTCTGTCCTTTCTCAGTTGCCATAGCTTTGGAACCCTTCTCGATTAATTGGAAGTACCCCATCACCATTTTCACTTAATTTTTGTGGTTTCCCTCCTTGAATTCATTTTTTACTTAATTTTTTGTGGTTCGCCTGCTTAAGTTCAGAGAGCCCAAGAGCCTCAAAGCTTATTGTCTAGATCTTTAAGACAAAAATGTAATTCATGGCAAACAGCTTTTAGAATAGAAGTATTTCTATTGAAACATAAAAAAAGAGCCTTGAATCCTAAAGTCTGGTTAAATAGTTCAGTATTTTGGAATCTCTTTATTTCTTAGAATAGGTAGATTTCATGTAACTTGATGATTCAGAGTGAGGGACCTGTTTTAATGATAATGGAAAGTTTTCTTGGTTTTTGAAAATTTGAATATTCATACATCTCCCTTTAATAAAGAGCATGAAGATATAAGTCAAAAATTGTAATAAAATCATATCTGAAATTATGTGAAGACTGTGCCCTAAGCAGCTGAAAGATACTGTGAAAATCTGATTTTGTAAATAAATTTAATCTTTTTTTTTCATTACAACCTTTTTATATATTGGAGATTGTTGACTATTTTTCATATTTAAAAAGTTGGCTATGTCACGTGTAGATACAGGGTTTGAGATTTACTTGTACTAAGTAACCAATTAGCAGCAGCAATTCTGTCCACAAAATTTCTTCAAAATAATTAACCGTTCTTTCAAGGAATAAAAACATAATAATACAATGAACATACAAATATACTGGTGAAGGAAATGGACATTACTCCTTCAAGCTCTGGAATTTATTTTTATTTACAAAAAAATCTTTAACAATTACACAATATAACGTATTCATCTCATCTGAGATATTCATGCAGTACCTCCTGTACATTCTTACTAGCTTCCTATCAATCTACTTTATTTCCATATCACATCTGCCTAATAAGATTTACTATTTTTTCACATGTCTAAGAATGAAACTTATGTTTCTGTCAGTAAAGTGTGCTAGCAGGTTTTGCTGCACTCTGGCTTGAATGAATCACAATTCTTTTTATCTTCTGGCTAATCTTCAACGATATCCATGAAAGAACTGCTTTCCTTCTTCTCTCGTTAAGGAATGTAACTGAGGGGACGGGATGGAACTAGTTTTAGTCCAACTGAAAGGTCAGCAAAGAGCAGGCTGTCAAATTTGACCTAACAATAAGCACCTGGCCTGTAGGAGGCTGGGGACTTTTAAGACATTAATTTCTGTGAGACCACTTAAACCAGGTCCAGCGACAGATGAAACATATGTTAACTTAAGACTTTTATTTCTCTCTGCTGACATATTTTTATTTTTCATAACGCAGTATTCATTTGGCTATAGTAAGAGAGGCTGTCACTGACTATGGCAGTCACATGAAAGAGAAAACTAGTGAGACAACTGCTTATTTCAGCATTGAAGATAATCCACTTGGTACAAAAACAAACTGTTGGAAGATGAGAATGAGAAAATGCTCTACAGCCCTGTAGCTAAGGTGATGTTCTTAAGGGGTAAGGGCTTGATTGTGTTAGGAGGGAATTCAAGCCCAAATCTTTCCATTTACATCCCAGAGATTTGAGGAATTATCTGTAATTAATGTCAGGGGCTATGTCCTGTTGCACTTGAGAAGGGCAATTAACCTGACTTACACTCAAGAACAAAATTTAGTCCTGGATCCCGAATGGAGGCAGGTGGATCTGTTGATTCAGGTGGGCAACGTGCTGAGTCAGCTCTCTTAGGAAAATCTCATGGTCCAAGTTTTCCGAGAAGCTTCTCTGATGTGTTTGCATTCCCTTTACTGATTCTAGTTTGGTTTGAGTGGTATGAAAAGGAGGAAAGGAAGTTTATTTGGCTAGGTTTTCACTGTTCACTGAGGTAATGTGATATTACATAACATACTTTGTTCGCATATCTCTATTTATCTATATTTTGTACTCCCTAGACAAATTATTATCTAAATTATTGAAAATTATGAAAGATTTTTAGACTTTTAAATTATGCATTATATTCTGAGTTCTTGTTCCACCTGTGTCCTGAGGTGACTGTATGATTCTGTGTTCCCTATTGTCTGCCCTATGCCAGACACGAATATTGTGCCTTTCTGTACCTTTAAGAGAGAGGGGGAAACTGAAGGAGTTGTTTCAGTGGTTTGTGTTCAAAACAGAGATAACTTGCTGGCTCTTCTCCTCAGCTCTCCACTCTCTGCAGCATGGAAGAGAGTGGCATTATCTTGCTTTTTAGCTGGCTTCTTGTTCTTTAGCTAAAGCATGGAGTTTCCTGGGACTTTGTCTTATTCTTCTTTTTCTCTTCTGGAGTTCAGCAACACCAGAACATCACCAGGAGGATTTACACCATGGCCCAGAGGGGCCCACGCAGAACCTCAGCTCTGGAGAGGAGAGAGACACACCCACAAAGGACTTTGAAATCTTCCCAGGTCTTCTCCACAGCTAGAAGTTTTATTATTTAACGTTATTCATTCTTTCTTTTCCATGCCTACATGCAATTTGCTTGCTAAATAAATAGGTTTCTTTTTCACTTTCCTCTGAGGAATTTCTTTCCGAACCTGGCAGGGGGAGGGGCTGCTGAATCTGTCTTCTAACAGAGGCATTCTGTTCTTCTACATTCATTTCGGGCATTTTCCTCATAAATTTGTCTCAAACCAAGACAAATAATATTTGGTGCCCAACATGTGGCCTGGAGGAAAGTGAAAAACTGTGATGATTACATTTTGGTTTTAATGACTTTGTATTGGGGCAAAGTAGTCACGATGCTGGTTGAGTTCATGATGTCTCTCTGGTTTGAGGTACTACTGTCTTTCCAGTCCCTAGGCCTGATTGCCTACCCACAGATGGGCAGAATTTCCATTTATGGAATTTCCCTGGTGTTTTTTGGCATCTGAAGCAGAGGCTCAACATTGACTTCCTTGTAACTCTCACCTACAATCTTTTCACAATGCTATTGACACCAGCAGGCTTAACCCAAAAAAGGAAAAAAAAGAAAATATTTTACCTAGAATGCTAAAGCAGGTATCAGAATATACTCCAAAAGAGTTATGCAAGGGAGTATTTAAAATTTATGAAGCACCAGTGGAAGAGAGTAGTTTTTTTTCTTTCTTTGCTACATTAATGCTAAGTTACACTATCTTTCCAAAAATACTAATAACTCAAAAAGCGGAAATACATGAGGAGGTCTATACATCATATTTCCAGATCTACTAGCCTCGGCATCTGGCTTTTAGACTGAATCTATGTAGCACAGGGGTGCATTAAGACCAAATCGGAAGTTACAAAACAATTCACTTGACTTGTTTTAGGGTAAATTTCTAAATCTAGAAGGAAGAGCAAATATATTTTACCATGAACAAAACTCCCAGTACATATCTAAAACACAGCAACTGTTATAACAAAATCCTAAAACTGACTGCATAACCACCTTTATCCTCCTCAGAAAATATTTCATTTCAGTTTTGAAAGGAGCATTTTCTGCTTTTAACATGTCATTATCTAGCTTTTCTTAGAGAGGCATGTTGTTGCAGGTCAGATAGAGATCATGTTACTCATTAAATATGCTTGATGGTGACATCATGACCACATTCACTCTCAAAATTTTAATTGCATTTCATCAAACATTATTTGGGGAAGTAACAGCCCTTCACTTCAGCTCTTCAAAAGACAGTATTTCATTCCATGCTGTGTGAACAAATGTTCCTGTTCTTAGCCACTGGCAGCTTTTGGGACTGTGGTGCAACACATCATATAGCTAAAAGTCCTCATCTGTTATGCCCAGTGTGACTCTGGGAGAATTATTGATGCAATGACAGCTCAAAATTTTATTCTCACCCTTCCTGTGTAACATCAAACTCAGTACTAATTTTAAAAAGCAACATACTCACAATCTATGTCCAGGGCAGAGTAGGTTAATTTGAAATCAGCAAATCAACTTACATTACCTAAGGACAGAGGTTTGGTAGTCCTGGCATGAGAAAATGTCTTTCTTTACTTGGGCCTTGAGATGCCACTGTAACTAAATTTTTACTTCCCTTTTAATGAATCATCACTGCCTTAGAAATCTTTGTCAACATAAGAAAGACATCGATCTATTAGAGCACGTCCAGAGGAGGTTACAAAGATGATCAGAGAGTTGGAACACCTCTTCTATGGAGACAGGCTGAGAGAGTTGGGGTTGTTCAGCCTGGAGGAGAGAAAACTCCAGGGAGACTTTAGAGTATATTCCAGTGCCTAAAGGGGGCTACAGGAGAGCTGGAGAGGGACTTTTACAAGGGCATGTAGCAACAGACAAGGGGCAATTGCTTCAAGCTCAAAGAGGGTAGGTTTAGTTTAAATATTAGGAGGAAGTATTTTTCTTTGTTATGGTGAGACACTGAAAGAGCTTTCCCAGAGAGGCTGTGAATACCTCATCTCTAGAAGTGTTTGAGACCAGGTTGGATGGGACTCTGAGTACTCTGGTCTAGTGCAGGGTGCCCCTGCTCGCAGCAGCAGGGCTGGCACTAGGAGACCCTTAAGGCCCCTTCCAACCCACACTAGTCTATCTGATTTTATGAAAATAAACACTGCAGAGTTTGCCCTTTCCAGGTCATTCTATGACAAATAGTTAATTGAACAATACTTACATAGAATATATTGTCCTTACAAAGCAGGTGTTGGAGAATAAATTTTCCCACTTGTGGCACTCAGGATATACATGATCCAACAAGGATTTCATTTCATTTTCAGATCTTCCTTTCTATTTCACCACACCATTACACTCCTAGAAAATGAACAAATAAAATCATTGAAGAGCACAGTCTTTTTATATTAATTTACTTGTTAATTAAGTTACTGCAGTAACTGCTTACTTAATTGCATTCTCCCATCTACATTATTCCTTGTTATAAACATTTCTTCTGACTCTTCTTCCAAACAAAGTCATAACTGTCTTGTCTTGCCTCACCAAATAGGTTTCAAACAGCTTGTCCGAGTGTTCTGTGTTCTGGTGCTTTAATAATGACAATTTAAATGAAAAAAACCCACAACAAATATAAAACCAAGATAACTATCCAGAGTAGGGGTTTACAGACATAGAGAGATTATGTTCCTCCTGAGCTTTACATGTTTCTCTATTCCTCAGAGCAAGCTGAATTTGAGACCTGAGTTCTCATCTTCAGGTGACCATCCTAAAATGAGACCAGCTAAGGATGTGCTATGCATGTGATGTTTGGCACTTTGAAGTTGTTCCTATCTGTAAAATTAACAAGTATTCCTGGAAGAAAGTGAAATTCTCCAAAACTGAAAGCTGCAGTGTTCCTCATTACTCCAGTAAATTTTTGTTTATGGGTAGCATAGCATTGTCACAGAAAAGACAAAAACTGTCTTGGTTTGGGTTTCTTTTTTTTCTCTTTTTTTTCTAAAATGCCTTATAATTAGAGGCTGATTAGCAGGAGCAGGAATTAGAGTAGTCTTAGCTCCAGGTTTTAGAGTGCTCAGGAAACCTCAGTTGGAAGGGTATTATTTTCCCTGTTCCACCAGTCTTCTTCTAGTACATCAGAATTGTTCTATTTTTTGTTCTTTGCTTTTTAGTGTCACCCACACACAGAAGCCACCCAAATGCCTGGGGGGAAAAAGAAATGTAGTTTAAAAAATCAAAGTTTTGTTCGGTTTAAAGACATGCTGTTAAAGAAGAGAAAGGAGAAAAGAGGATTTGCAGAAGGCTTTTCATAATTTTCCACAGCCTTCTGAACATGTCAGAAGGAAAGAGCATAACTTCAAACAGTAACAGAGAAGAAAGAGTCACTGACATGTTGCCATCTATAAAGACAGTTTTTGGGCTCTATACGTCATTAATTATCAGTGTTGTGTACAACAACTGCAATTTAATCTCTATATTTTCCTGTGTTTCTAAGAAAAAACATGGACACAAGGATGACTGCCACCTTGGCTGTGTCCAAGGACTGAATCTAGGAAAACCAAGAGAAGCAGTCTTAATCTTACATTAGCAACTCATAGATGAAGCTATCATTCAACAATAGGAAGTCGATTTCTGACTTGCCAAATCAAAGTCTTTAGCAGGCAGGTATGCTCCATGAATGAAGTGGGACAGAAGGGAGACTGAATGGGGATTGTACCATTGCAAATCTAAACGACTGCTTGCAACCTAGAGACCAGGGAATGAGAGGGCATGTCAGCAGCGTGCTTGTTGTTAGAGCCTGTGTAGGTAACACCAAGGCAATTTAATAGTCACAGATTTCAGTTTTCATGGCTGTTAGTCTACTGCCTCTGATGCTTTACACACACACACAAAACTACAGATTACAGCAAAGAAGACCTTCTGTTTAGACCAGTCTGGTAGAGTATCATTTTGTTAGATGCCAGAACCAATAAACACAAGCACGCTGAAACATTAAACTAATCACCCTAGAACACTGAATTTAAGAGTGGTTTGTATTTGGTTAGCTATAGAACATGGATGAGTAAATATATACAAAAAACCTCATAGAATCTTTTCTCTAAAGAGTTTCACAGTACACAGTCCACAGTTCACAGGATAAATGACATTCTGAATAGAAACCAAATTAATACAAACACAGTATAGGAAAGGTAGCCCAGCTATTTATTTAACATTTTCAGAAAGAGTAAATGAGGAATGTGACCTTTAAAGTTGTTGGTCCAGAACAGACCCTCTAGCCATGTTATTTTTATTTATTGTATTCTTCTTGGAGTCAAAATCCTTTCTGAAATACTTTCCCACACTTATTTATTAATTATCAACAGTTAGGAATAATTTACATACCTGGGAGATTAAATACCCCCATGCTGTTGTCACGCATAGACTCCTCCATCTGCAGCTAGCCATATATCCCATCAGATCTGTTGGGTTTATTTCTGTATAGTGGCTGAATTTGGGTGGCTTGCCATCAGCACTTGAATCACTAAGTGCATTTATTTTATTTGTCTACAACTGCTGATAAAATCTTGCTGAGATAATCTTTTGAGCCTACTTTCCCCCTCAGTTATAGCTACCGTAATAATACTTAAGCAACTGACAGGCAGAGAAATTTAGGGACCTTCAGCCTGGAGGAGGCTGTGTGGAGACCTCATAGCTACCTTCCACTACCTGAAGGGGGCCTACAGGGAACCTGGAGAGAGATTGTTCAACAGGAATTGGAGTGACAGGACAAGGACTAACGAGTATAAACTGAAAGAGGGAAAATCTAGGTTAGGCATATGGAAGAAGTTATTGACTGTGGCACAGGAACAAGTTGCCAGAGAAGCTGTGGATGCCTCATCCCAGAAAGTGTTTAAGCCCAGGTCGAATGAGGCACTGAGCAACCTGGTCCAGTGGAGGTGTCCCTGCCTTTGGTAGAGGGGCTGGAGCCAGAGGATTTTTAAGGTTCCTTCCAACCCAAAAATTTCTATGATTATGATTCTATAATAATTAATATTCTATAATTTTGCTTAACATTCAGAATTAAAGTTTGGCTTTAGCTTCCCAATAAGTGCCACTTGGCAAATCAAAATAGTCTCTTTCAGACTTAAAAAAAAAAAAATCAAAATTGATGGGAAACAACTTTCAGTTACAGTATTATAAAGGTAAAGTTGGAGGTGAGTGCCATTCCCATGGGAATTAAGACACTGTAAGAGGGAGGACTGTAAGCAGGAGTAGGTCCCTTTCTTAATAGCCCAGGCACAGCAACATTGACCCATGCCAAGGTCAATGACAGCTCTGTAGAAAACCATTGGCCTCCTCATTATGAACATCTGCTCTTCAGTGGTTCTGTTTTTCAAACTCAGCACAGTGCTGCAAACACATTTTCTTGTTACCATTCGGGTTTTCTGAGTGACTTAGACACTGCTATGGGAAATGAGCAGAACTTGAGACAGAGTAGCAAAGTGGAGGGAATGTTTGCCTGATGGAACACCCCTTTTCCTTCCCTCTCTTTTTATTTTTCACCACAAAGTTACACACCTGGAGCTGTTTAGAGAAGTGCTGCCTCCACCCAACGAACTGGCAGTAATGCCACCTTGTGAACAAGACCAAGATGTATCTTGGAGGACAGGTTTTGTCAGAACTTGAGTTTTTCAGATACTTTTTTTTTCCTCATAGCCTGTTACTGTAGCCGGCATGCATTACAGCCTTTTAAAGGAGCAAAAGGCTCTACAAAAACAAACAAATGGGGGGTGGAGGGGGAAGGTGGGGGGAGAAAAGCGTTCTGGGGAGGAAAGAGGCATTTTGGCAAGTAGAATTTTTGACAAAAGGAATAAAATAAGGTGTGGTGAGCAGATGGAAACCAGCTAAGCTTCACCTATGTTTTTTAGTCTGGAAAGATGTCAAGGAAACCTGCCACAAAGTCATTGCCAGAAAAATCCACTGTAGTGAACAAAACATGTAGGTTCTACCAAAAAGGTCATAAATTTCATCTCAGCATTTAGTTGTTCAATGAACTGATTACAGTAACACATTTTAACTAAAAAAACTAGGTCAAGTAAGGAGAAAGGAAACCCCTGCAGTCCTTGGCTATAAATGTGTTCTATATAACCTACCAGAGAAGAATTATTTAAAGATCATTCAACTTAAACTCTCCAGAGATCTCTGGTTAGACATTTATTATTTTCCTACAAGAAACCTGAGCTACTGCTCTGACTTACTGCTCCAGTTTTAGAATGGAAATCTCAATGGAACTTGCACTGATATAAAAATGGACCATAAAATCGCAGGAATGATTTTACCAGCTCAATGTCATGATGAGTACTGAAAGTCTTTTTTTTTCGGCTTCTGAATTAATTTTTTAAGAGTCAGTTTTTAATGTTTAAGAAGAATTAAATTTCTAACTGATCTTTGAAAACACACCATGGAAAAAAAATTGGATTGAAAACACCTGATTCATGAAAAGACACCTTGAAATCAGTACTGACTAAAACTGTCTGGTGTTTCTACTATTTTGACTACATCCTGATTAATTTAAACTGTTCTTCCTAAGCTTCTATACATTCAAAAATGACAGTGAAACTGTATGAGAAAAGTATAAGCTCCTAGTTTGAAGAGAGCATTTAGACAAACTCTTGCATACCATGCATGATGGGAAGGGGCTCTTTACCTGTTCCTCTCTGTTTGCCAACCAAAACATAGCTCAGCTCAGAGTAGAGATTAAAAAAAATTTTCCTGACTAATTTGTAGGTTAATGTAAAACAATATAACAATATACAGTAAAATCTTTAAGCATTTTTGCTCCTTTGAAAAGACTTACTTTTTAAGAAATATATATTAGCATAATGTGGAAGAGAAAAATATTTTTATAAATTGCTGTAAATCTTACTCAGACATTTTCTTAATTCCATAGGAGTTTGTGTATTTAGTCTGAATAAAAGTGGCAGTAAGATGCAGCTGTACAGAATATTTAGGTATGTAATACATATTTGACAGGTCCCCAACTTCTGTATCATTAGACTCACAATTCCCAAACATTCCTATGTTTGTCACCCTTGAACAGAAAGGTTCAATATTTATAACATTTATACTTAAGTAGAAATATCAATCAATACTCTATATTTTGCCCCAGTTCTGCAATAATCAATTGCAGAATCAATAACTGATCTTTGTTATGTTCTGGTTTCCAGGAAGCTGGTAAAAATCCTTGCAATGTTTCCATGAGAATGACTGTACTTAATTATCATTTTATAAATCCTTGTTTTTCATGCTTTCAAACACTAAGATAATAATTGTTAAATATGTAAAGTGTTTGTGCTTAGGATTTACTTCCTGTTTTCATGTACACTTTACGTTCAGTAGACATGCAAGCTAAAACTTCTCTTCTTTGTATTCAACTGGTAATTAAACCCACATTACTTCATGAGATCTGGAAATATTTTTTTACCATCTTGATCAGTATCTTCAAGTTAGCAGTAGCCTTAACAAGAGTTTCTTCCAGGAAGATAATCACAAAACCCACCTAGACATATGTGAGAGACTGGAAAAATGATTACTGGCTCAAAACAACTGAGGTGTATGTGGGGAGCAAAGGGCGGATCAAGTTCTGCAAAGGTGGAATGGTGCTCTGCCCCACACCCCATCCCTTTTGGGAGCCCACCCTAGTCCCAGAGCTGCTATCAGTCTACAAGCCCCCCCTGAGGGGAAGTTGTGGCCACAGGAGGCCCGAGCAGATTAAAAACCATTGCACAAAGATGCACATGGCCATGTCCCTATGGTACTTGGATTTTATGGCAGCTGAGACCACCCACAAGGGTGATAGCTGATCTTTCTTGTCTCTCTCTGTTTTTTCTCTCTTTCTCTCCTTTGTTTTCTACTAATTTCCTCTACTTGAAATCTGGGTAGTATAGGGCTGGATGGGTTAGAGTTTGCTAAACCAATGCTTAGTGAAAAGCTTTCTTTTGATTGAAATTCTGCTTGAAATTTTGCCAAGTTCCCAATCTTCTAAAGTTTGCCAGTAAAGTTTGATTTTTGACCTCCCAAGAACTTTTGTCAAGTTCTCCTTTGTGCCACTTCAGGTAGAAGTAATACTTTAAGCCACATTTAAACAAACAAGCCGTGTGATGACCAGGGATTTACCTGTTCCTCTCTAACCTGCACTGGGTGACCTTGCCTTGGCAGGGGGCTTGGACTAGATGATCTACAGAGGTCCCTTCCAACCCTGACAATTATGTGATTCTGTGATTTGCTCTGAGGGGCAGAGCAATTAGTTCAAACAGCAAACAGAGTGCTCTCATCTAATGCAAGAACATGGTCTTGTGTAACTAACATATAATGGAAAAACTCATAGGTCAGAAAAACAGAAAGCTGAAGTTAAGATAACACCAAAACTGTCTGACAGAGGTTTTTAGCACTTCAGAGCTTCAAACATGGACCAAAAGTTTTGGCTAAAAAACCCAGCTTTACACTAATTTTCTTGTGTTCCTACAAAATCTGATTTTAAGGATGTATTTTGACTACAGCAAATTGAGAAGGTATGTAGTTTACCATAGAGTCTACACAGCGTGGGCATATTTCCAAATTATGGTGAAAACTGGATAGTAAAAATGTTTTGTTTTTTTTTTAAAGTAAGGCAAGTATTTTAGAAAAACATAATATATTTCATATGCTGTAACTTGCTAATACTAATACTCAGGCTTCCAAACACCTTAAGAACACTCAGCTTCAAGTTCCCAAGTAAAATAAACCTTGGGTTAATGTTCTGTTTTAATAGTTACTCGTGAAGAAAATTATTTATTAACAAAAACATAGAAAAAGCCATATAATGTGAGTTTCAGGCCCAGAAATACCACGTTTTATTCTCAGTGTCCCAGTCCCATAGGCAGAGGGGTTATTTTCCATCCTAAGTTTTTGTAGTGTTGCTGATTGACTTTTTTTTTTTTACAGCTATCTTCAAGACTCTCTTGAATTTCAACTCTAATAACAGATTTTTTAAAAAGAAGAGAAAGCCTGGAAGTCACCATTGGCAGTCAACCATTAAATATGATTTTTATTTCCTCTCATCAGGCAGAGAACCAATAAGTTATCTACGAAGCTGAAGCCAGGAGCTCTCTGATGCTCCATTTGTACAACCTAGGCACACTTCGGTGAGGGCCTAGTGACATAAATAGTTTTGTAGAAGCCTGTAAAACTCAATAAAATAAATACCAGGGCAAAGAATGTGTAGATAGATCATTATTGATATTTTAGAAAGAGAAGGAGAAGAAAATTTTATTCTGTAGCACTCAAAACTTTGTTGAGAAGTGAAAAAGACCTTGTAATAAAATCCCTGTTCTTTTGAAAAATGCTGGGTTTTTTTTCGTTTTTGTAACCTTACCCATTTAGATTTATGGAACTTGTTGGACAGTACTTCTAACTATTTTCCTGTCAGAGGCTTCTGCACTCTAACTGGCAGAATTGTTATAAGTTCACTGATGGAAATGGTATTTAGGTGTGAGAGGGGAAAGTTAGACAGTATAATACAAATGTTCAAAAACCCAACTCATGTCATGGAAAAGCCTTAAACTGATTCTATCAACACAGAAAATGCAAAGCCCATAAAAACCCTGATGGGATAAAAGACTTGATTGTCTCACTTAACAGTGGTTATCCTGGGAATGTGTACAAAACAAGGAATACAGCTTCACATGCTACCACTACCAGCCCTTAGGGATTCAAGTACAGATCTCCACAAGCTCCATAATCAATAGTACTCCCTTCACTTTTACTAATATAATTTCCTCTTAACTCTGCTCTACGTGTTGTAGAAACACTTTGACTTAAAGGATTTTCAGAACTGAAAAATCAAAAAGCTTAAGTTTTTCTGCAAGTGGCTGGAGGAAGTAAAGGTAGGCAAATACAAAAGAAATGCTTCTTTTCAGAACTCAAAGAAAGGTTGCAGAAAAAAAATGCATATAATCATCTCAACTGATTGGCCTCCTGCTAATATTATACATTTCATTGGCTGATTTGGTCAAGGCCTGCTTTGCTCAAAACAGCTGTTCTTGAGACCCACAATCAGGCAGGCCTTAGTCAAGAGAAAGGCAGAGTAAACTGCTGCTATTAGCACAGGATGGCATGTGCAAAGATGCTTCTTATTAGGCCACTTGCAGAAGTGAGGCTACATTAAAGCCTGGGAATGTTTCATCAGAACAGAAGACAGCCAGTACTTCTTAATTTAGATGAGCCCATTTGCATTTCAGTCAACCTAGCAAGAGAGAATAGACAGAATTAAGTAACTGATGCTGGAAGAATGCTTTTACTTCCTCCAAACGACATGAATTTAGGGAACACGTCTATGCCTGAAAAACTGCATATTTTATATGCAATTTTACTGTATATTGTACAAACAATTTTTATAGTGTGTAATACTCAGAAAAAAGCCATGATAACAAGTCAGATGTCTTTGCAGTGAGAGGACTCATACCTCATTTTGAAAAGAGGCACCAGAGACCTCTCAGGTGTGATTCCTTCTTCTGGTTTGTCTGGAGGGTTAGTATGGTCTTTAATTGTCTCTTAACCATGATAAGGATCTGGTTTAATAAAACTTTTCTCAGAAATCAGTTCCTTTTTATACCCTAGTGTACTTGTTTTGGCTGTGAAAGAGTTGATTTTCTTCAGAGTAGCTTGTATGAAGCTATGTGCTGTGTTTGTGCTGAAAATAATGTTGATAATGCAATTTCAATTACTGCTGAATAGTGCTTACACAGTGTAAGGACTGTGTAACTTAAAAGAGGATGTTATTTATTCCATACAGAACAGCAATGAGGTCATCACAATAAATAAAAACCTTGTTCAAAAGTTGTTTGGATAAGTCAATCTATCATAAAACGACTAAGCTTCAAGACAGCAAATATATTTGCTGCCCAAAAGATGTAAAGACAAGATATGTTTGTCTTCTGCAGATGAAGATGATCCCACAATCCTTCTACACTATCCTGTAAATTAAATTTTTCCCAGGAAACATATGAGAAGTTCTTCTGAGTCCTGTTCCTCTCCCTTCTTTCAACTACAAATTTCTTATTCAACCTCTGCAAAGATATGCCTGAGTGGTTTCTCCAATGGCCCATCCATCAATCAGTACCCTAAGACTCCTGCAATTTTCTCCATTATCAACTTTTGTTCAGGGTTGGTGTGTCTTTGAGTGTAATGTATTCATTTTCCTGTCTCTTGACCTGCCTTTTTTATGCTGACTCACCATTAATCAGATATTCTGACAATAAACCTTTGTAGCAGGTTCAGTTCGAAACCAGGCAGAAACCATTTAGTGTAGTGGTTTTGTTTGCATCTTTTACCTTCTGTGAGATATGGGACTTGGAGAAATGCAAAGCAGGCTTAAAACTTTAAAGAATACAAAGGCATTTATTACTAACAGGATTGAAAGTAAAAAGAAATAATAAGAAATTAAAACAAACCCCTGTTCCTTCCGACACTTCCCCCTTTTCCCCAACTGGCACAAAGGATAACAAAACATGATTTTGGTCAGTATTTGCAGTTCTTAAAAGTTGCTTAAAAGTTGCTGGACGCAACTTCAAGTTAATTCCCTGGGGATTGAGAGAGAGGATTTCGATGTCTACCCCCTTCAGGAATTGGTGGTAAGAAACATTGGATCCTAAGTTGTACTATTTCTTAGCTAGCTGCAGTTTTATGATACCTTTAACTCTGCATGTATGAACTAGTATTGCCCTTTTTGTTTTTCCCCTGTGTAGTAATAGTCTGTTTTAAGTCTTATGTTAGTTTTGTGTCTATTAATAAATGATCCATTTTATAATAGACCAAGACATCCATTATTAAAGGACTTGCAAACCAAAGTGGATTTTGGGGTGCTGGCCACCTCAATATAGCTACTGCCTGCTTCCAGAGGCCTGTGCAGTAGGCAAGAGCTGATTTAAACCTCCATCATCCATTCATAACAGCCCCAGCAGGGCCTGGCTGGCCTGACCACACCTCAGCCAGGGGAGCGAGAACAAAGGCAAGTTCCCACGTGTCCACGAGGTTAAAATATACAAAATCATAAAAGCACATTGGGCTGAAAGCCCATCAATCAACTCAGCTCCAACCCACCACACTCTTTCATTCTTCCCATCATTGAGCTAATTTTAAAAATGTCCACCGTTCTGTGAGGATTAACATTTTTTGTCATTTGGTTGGAACACTATCATTATTTGTTGGCAAAACAGAGTAACTGTCAAAAAGATGTAACTAAAATTTTTACTTTAGTCTTTAATCTCCAATTTATGTGACTGATTGTAAGATATTGGGGTTTTTGCTCACAATGGGTCTATTTATGGAAAGCAGTCTTATTTTCTCTTCCTACAAAAACTGTAGCTAAGTGACAGTGGTCAATTAGGGTAGATTTTGAGTAGCTCCTAGCACGTCATTGTCAGATTGTGTGTGAGTGACAGCCCATCAGTTTCTAATGTGACAGACATCTGCAGCTGGATCCACGGTGATTTTAGCAGATCAGTTTTAGCTTATTGTCGTGGTTGACAATGTGTGGTATTCCCCAATTTAGTGCTCTCAGCGCCACTTGTTTTCCCTTCCCTTCCAGCTAAAACACAAAAAGCAAAGATCACACATTGAGATAAGACCAATTTAATGGAAAAAACAATGAGATAAGAAAATGAACAGTAGCAGCAACAATATTTATATCAAAAGTTTACAAAGAGAGTGTATTTTACACGCAAAATACTCACCAGGCCTGGGACAATGAAACAATGGCAGACAGACCCTACATCCATCACATTTTTCCAGCACTGGAAAGAAAAGCCCTTTCTTCCAGGAAGCAAGACAGAGATTCACCCACCTGTGGCATAATGTTATTCCACACCTGAAATAATATGGAATCACATTAGGGTCCTGGCCATGCCCACAGGGTTCCAGGCTCTGCCCTCGCACCGCTACTGTGAAAAATTAACTGTGTCCATGGCCAAAAACAGGACACTTATATGAAAGTAGACTCTTATTTCCTGCTTGTTTATACTGCCTACCTGCTGGTTCACTCAAGCTCGATTATAGAGACAGCAATCAGTTCACATAGGCAGGATTTACCATTCAAATTCTTACAAGGTACTCCATGTCATGTCATGGAGGGTTTTGTTGAATGCCTAAACAATTACTTGGACTTTTCCTGAACATTTTTTTGGGACACTCAGTGAACACACAACAAAACTCAGTGCTTTTTTGCTTCAGCTTTTTTTAATGGTTATTTAACTAGGAAAGAAAACAGATTAAAAAGATTGAATTTTCATTATTGCTGGCATTATCAAGTCTGAACATGAACTTCAGTGTTCCTGAAGGAATAAGGATACTTGCCTTATTGAAACTGCCACATACCTTCTCCTGAGTTAAGCTTTCACCAGATTAACTCAGGAAAGGATACCCAGAAACACATCTACAGCAGGACTGAAACAAAGAGTGCATAACTATACAGAGAAGCTGAGAGCAGTCATCAGCTTCTGCATGAAAGAAAAATTCATCACAGAAACCAGTAGATTTCTGTAAAACAAGTCAAATTTCAGCATTTGTAAAATCACATAACTGAAGTGTTACCTTCAACATGCAAAGGAAGAGGAAGTATAGTTGTATTCTATAAGGACACTTGGAGATTCACTCTTTCTTCAGTTACACAGGTCCAAGGCAAAATACATTGAATATGGTGTTCCGTTTTTGGCCTCTTACCACGAGACACTGAGGTGCTGGAGTGTGCCCAGAGAAGGGCAACAAAGGTGGTAAAGGGTCTGGAGCACAAGGCTGATGAGAAGTGGCTGAGGGAGTTAGGGATGGGATCTTATCATTCTCTACAACTACTTGAAAGGAGGATGTAAAAAGAGCTGAAGGTAGGTCACTGCTCTCAGGTAACAAGTGATTGGATGAGAGGATATGGCCTCAAGCTGTGCCAGAGGAGGTTTAGCTTGATCCTTAGGAAAAATTTCTTCACCAAAAAGCTTGTCAAGCACTGGAACAGGCTGCCCAGGGAAGTGAAGGATTCATCATCCCTGAAGGTATTCAAAAACATGTGGATGTGGCACTTAGTGAAATGATTTAGTATTGAGCTTGGCAGTGCTGAGTTTACAGTTGGACTTGATGATCTTAAAAGTCTTCTCCAACCTAAAGAATTCTATGGGATAAAGTACATGTGTAATGCTCAGTTCACAGTTGCCCATGGATTATTTCTGAGGAAATCACAGAACCACTGTGAAGCTAGGAAAAAATCGTTGTTTTCCTTATTCAGTCACTAAATCTCAAGAAGCAAGGCATTTTTTGTCAGATGTAACTTGACTGAAGACCTGATGGGTACACACACTAGAATTAGAGCCTGAAGCTGAAATGCACTTTTGGAGCATAGCTCCATTTACTGCACCTCGATGTGCATTGTGGTACATGTGCCACATGAAAAGGAAGAAACCCTTGAAAAGGAAGAAACATTCTTGATACCTGTTTATGCTACAAATCTCTTCAACTAATTGTGCTGCACTGTTAACGAACACAGACCCTTTAGGAGCCAGCCTTGAGTAGAAATATATAATAGCAGAATGTAATCAGCACTGCTTACACAGTCAGGTGGCTTCAAGGGCTCAATAAAGATTCCTGTCTGCAGATGTGAACAGAAAGCTGGTTTAACCTAGGTCAAACTCCCCCCAACCCACAAAGATACAGAAGTCTTACAGGCAGATGAAATATACTAAATTACAGCAGCAGAATGGCAGGCCTTTTTCTTAGCTTTTTATGGAGTCCAAGTGAGAGCAACAGATTTATTTATGGAGTCAAGAGAGCAACAGATGGTATTCATGTTCCAGCATACAACCCCTACACATTTGGAAGGAAAATACTGAATGAAGCTCTCAGTAGCACTTCAGCGCCTGCCATTTCAAGAAGAGGTGCTCCTGATGGCACTGCACACCTGTATTGTGACAGCTGACAACATCAGTCAAACAGTTTGCTTCCAAGCACAAGAGTTTTGGGTAGAGGTCGAGGAAGACAAACTTGCAGAAGCGATTACTGGATGGAGAGACAGTGAAGGCTGCTCACTGATACTGCAGCTCTGGCATTGAGCACCAACTCTTTCAAGGAGTTCTTTTCTCCCGAGTTCTATGTATGGGATAGCTCACTCCTAGTCCTAGCCTTTTGTTTTCTGCTCTTCAGCATACCCCAGTTTACTTTGAAAATTATTTGAGAAGAAAAAGTATGCCCAACTTTAGTCCTGTGTGAATGCAGTATGGTTATAGCTGTCTTGAAACATTTGCCTCTGACAGCCAAGCCAAATTTCAGCTTCTCAATTTAAATTGAAATAATCAAAGAACAAGTTAATTTCCCCCCTAGTTATCGTTAGGTGTCTTAACAGAGTACCAAAGTTCTATACAATATAGAAAACTTAAAAGCCTTCATACAATCCAGAAACTAATCTAAAGTAATCCTTAGGAAACACCAGAAGGGGAAGATCATTTTGTTCCCACTTGCGTATGCAAGGGGGTCTCCTAGTGTGCAAGCATTTGATTGCACAGATAAAAGCTAGTTTGCTGAAACTAGCTCAATGAGCAATTTGAAAAGGAAGTGATCTACACTTTAAGGACAGAGAAAGGCACATATACATCTTCCCTAAAAGTGCTTACTTGTACAGAATCTTGTAGGCTGCATTTTGTTTGCAGATGTTACGATGAATACAACATCAAGCAGCCCCTCTAGGCATATTAGAATGCTAAACCACCAAAGAAACTCAGAGGGATGCACAGGGGTGGGAAAAACCTGCAGGGCATGGTGTAAAAACAAAACTTCACTGCAAAATTAATGAAGAGACTTTCATTAAAATGTATCAGTATGCAGTCAAAGTAATAGCTCACATATACTGGAAATTATCTCTAAAACAAGGGTGAAATAAATATGCTTTATCCCAAAAGGAATAACAACATACAGAAAACAGCCTGTTATTCCTTCTTTCTCCTCCATCTTCGTCAGTCTTAAGTAACTGAGAAGCAACAGTACAAAACCTGCAAAAAGATCTGAACCTGGAACAATTTCTTTAAAGCCACATGCATATTCTGCTATTTGAAACATTTTCCTGGGATCCTGAGCTCAATTGTATTAGGTAAAGGGAAAAAAAATTCTGATCTTCCAAAATGTGCAAGAAACCTACCAAAAAAACCAAAAGAACAAAGCCCCAACAATTATAGGGAAAAAAAAAAACAAAAAGGAAAAGTTGTCCTTTTTTAAAAGCATAATTCTTTTGAAAGACATGTCATAGGGACTTTTTTTCTAAGGTGTATAAATCCTCAGCAGTGGCTCCACAGCATCAAAGGCAGCTGAGTGCAGTCTAGGCTCAAGATACCCTCTCCTCAGCATTCCCACAGGGCTGGGAGCTTCCTTGTCAGCATTCTCACTTTGGGTAGTTTAACTCCTGAGATTTCAGGAGCACTTACAGTGCTCTCCAGTTTCCCTGCATATGAAAATCAGGGACTAGGCTTTGCTTCTAGATTCTGTTCCAGTCAGCTATGAAGCATCTGTGGTAAATCCTTCTCACTTCCCCTGCCTTAGCACAACCAGTACAGAGGGGAGAACAAAGCAGCCTCCCTGGATTGTCGTCTGACAGTGAGTACATTGCAGAGCAGGTTGAGAAGGTGCCACACCTTCCCTGACAGCAGCCAGTACCATTGAGCAGTCTCACTCAGCACGCCCCTGCAAGTTCTTTCCTTACAGCCTAGCAAAACCATCCACCTGACCCAGCAAGACAGAAGTTTCTCCCTGCTCCAGCTTTTGAGCAGGTTTTTCCCCTCCAGCTTTCTGGCTGGATTTCAGCCCTCTCTTCAAAGTGAAGGACACGAAAATCCTCTGTAAAACCATGTGGAGTGAGGTAAGTTCTTGAAACAAGGAGAGAGGAAAAAGCATCAAGACTGACATCACAGGACTGGGATGGCAGACAGATAAGGCTGGAGAATAAGGGGAAGTGTCTTAGGTAGACAGGTGGGTGACTAAAAGGATTTACAGGAACGACCTGATAGCTTTCTCCCCTAATTCCATAATCAAAGGTTGTCTGGCTCATGTTACATTTCTAAACGCAGGCAGAATACACCTGTACTCTGTTAAAAAATTCTTAACATTATTAATCATCCTCTTTTTACATTTGACCTTAAATTTCACCTTACTTCTGAGGTTTTATGAATAAGATTTGATTTTTTTAAAAAATTCCTTTGAAGTTTTCCTCTAGCAGAGAGAAAAGTATGTTGTATACTTCACAATATATGGCAGTACATTTCCTCCTATCTTATGTACCACTTTCTTCATGTACTTATTTTCTCTCTGGTTGTTTTATGGGTTTTCCAAATATATTCATTTTTTTAGTTCTGTCTCAAGCAGTGGAACCTCGGTGACTGATGAAATAATCAAATTAGTAACAATAAATCACAGCAGGTTTCAACTGTGTGGTTGTCAGGGAAGAATTTGCTGGATGATTACCCCCAATGCAGAAAATAGTTGTACCTATAGTCGTGGGTTTAATTTTATTTAAATTTTAGGCAGAAATTTCTCATTCTGGAGAAAACTATGAAATACATTCAGGTCTGGAGTCTTTGTTACAGAAGCTGGGCCCCTGCACACCATTTTTATTCCCACAATAATTTCTAAAATAGACTGGAGAAAACCACAGTAACTTTAATGACTTATTGTATTATTATAATACAAATTACAATAGGACATCACAACTTATTGTGTTATTTCTAACAGTAGAAAATATATGTTCTTTGAGAAAAAAAGTATTTTCTTTGGAAAGAGCTGAGATGAAGAATCTTTCCTTTGAAAGAATGCCAAAGTAGCTCTGCTACTGCAGCAAGAGCATTTACTGACAGTAACTAGAGGCTTAGATCTGCAATGTGTCTTCCAAATGCCAGCCTGTTTTTCCCTTAGGAGAAGAATTAAAAGTAGTTCTGGGAACAGCATGGGGAAAAAACAATCAAGATTTTTTTTAAAAAGTTCTGTTCTAGAATCCTACAACACAGTATTTTAGAGCTTTGTAACACAGGGCAAATGCAATCTGTTACTATTGTTAACTCTTGAGGGTGGAAAGACTCAAGAAAAGTATGGGGTATTAAAACCAAGTATTTTGCTTTTAGTTCTCATGATATAGAGCAGACTGCAGTGTCTTTAAGTCTAATGTGTAATTTTAAGACTAATTAAATGTCTAATTTTAATTATAAGTGAATTTCAGGCCAATGAGATTTGCCTCGTCAGCCTTGGGTGCTGAAGTTCAGTACAGAATCACAAAGATGGTGAAGTAGCAACAGCAAGGCTGTGATAATTCTTTCTGATGCTGAAGAAATTGCTGTAAAATTAACTTTTCTCTTCCATCGATCCCTATCTCACATGCTTGGATGCTGCTAAGAGGACAAGGACTTACTGCCAATAATTTGACTGAAACTATCAACAGTAGTTAGGAACAAATGGCAACCTCCCCAACCATCCAAGATGCGACAGCATTTGTAAGAAAAAAGCTGAAAAGCTCTCTTTCCCCATAACTAACATAGCCACCATAAACACACAGGTATCACTGCAACACCAGCACAGAAGTGGAAAAACGGTAAGATTCATTTTGAAAATGTGGGAACACGGCACCCTGACTCAAGTGTGTGTGTGTATCTGAGTACTGCAAATTTGTATTTTTTTTTTTTTGAAAAGTACTGATGAGAAGTTTGACGCAGTCAAATTTGTTCACACATTACAATGAAATATATTTTCACAAGACTTATTCTGGCTATTCGCCTTTTCACTAATCTTGAAGAAAATTGGTCACAATTAGTCACAATTCCTCAGGTTTAACTTCACCTAAAAAAAACCTTTGAAAAAAGTTTAATAATTTTAAGTTTTACCTCCCTTTAAGTCAGCTGGTACAAAAATTTAAACTAAATGTTAGTAAGAGTCATGAAATTTAACCCAAATTTGTGATCATTATTTGGTTGGGAAAACGTAGGAACACTGAGAGAGTTGACAATTATGATGTGTTGCAATCCACCTGAAACTGTCAGATGAACAATACAGCCTCCTTGGAGGTCATATATTACAATGGAGTGGTTCAGCAGAGCAAAACACTTCTTTCTGGCATTCAGCGAGTTTACTCTGGGTCTGTCTGTAGTCTAGTCCCTTGGATTAGAATCACAGAATCATCAGGATCATCAAGTGCAACTCTCGGCCCTGCAGAGCACCATCCCCAAGAGTCACACCACGTGCCCAAGAGCATTGTTCAAATGCTTCTTGAACTCCCTCAGGCTTGGTGCTGTGACCACTTCCCTGGGGAGCTGTTCCAGTGCCCAGCCACGCTCTGAGTGAAGAATCTTTTTCTAATATCCAACCTAAGCCTCCCCTGACACAGTTTCAGGCCATTCCCTCAGGTCCTGTCACTGGTCACCAGAGAGAAGAGATCAGTGTCTGTCCCTCCTCTTCCCCTCGAGGGGAAGTTTCAGACTATGATGAGGTATCCCCTCAGTCTCCTTCAGACTGAGCAAACCAAATGACCCATATCGGTTCCCCTCAAGGCCGTTCCTTGCCCTCCTTTGGACACTCTCTAACAAATTAATATCTTGTGGTGTCCAAAACTGCACACAATGTTCAAGGTGGGGCCACAGCAGTGCAGAGCAGAGTGGGAGAAAGTGAATTCATGGAGATTACCTTCAGATATTCTTTAAGAACCTGCTAAAAACTCTAGCAAACATGAACCCTCCAAATACCTGTTTCTGTTACAAGCGGCGCACTGCAGAGGGACACAGCTTGAATTTGCACCATAATGACCCTAACTTTCCTAAGCAACAACATTTGGTGGGTAAACCATGGGCAGTCATCTTAGGTTCTGTCTCTCAAGCTATACTTTAATCACCCCACCACTATCCTCAAAGGACAGGGATTTAAAAAGCAATTCCTCTTTTTTTATAGCAACTCTTCACTAAGATGAGCAATATTATCTTCCACAAAGCACAGCTATTATGTCTTATATTAACATAGTGACATATGCCTCTGAGGGTTTGATTTCTATCCATAGGTGCTACAATCCAGTTACTAAAATATTTAGAGAGGTGACTCTGCCTGAATTAAGGCACCAAAAACACCTTATGCTCAATATATATAGCAACAATATGTGTAAAACCTGTGAAGCAACATTTGCTTCACAGCCTGCAGCAAATAGATTTATTTATAGCATAGAGATTCTTTGGATCAATAGAACTTTGAATGATAATACAACATGTATTTTGATAAAAGATACCAGTTAGACAAAAAATAGAGTATTAACAGAAACTAATGGTAATATTAGTTAATATTAGTTAATAAAGAAAGGATTTAATTGTTTTTACTTGCATGCTGAAAACTCTTTAGAAGAGCTCTATTAGCATCAATGTCTTCACAGTCACTTAAGAAAATGCTTTCTTTCAAATAATATTAAAAAAATGCTATGGAATTGAATTTCATTTTTTTAATCTTACTGTATAGAAAAGAGCAAGAAGTCTCACCTTTTAAACTCACAGAACAAAAGTAGATTCATATAATCTCCTTGATAAATGTCATGTAAATTCCAGTATTTTCAACCCAGACATTGTAATTTAATGACCTTTTAGTCACGAATAACCAGAACACTTAGTACCTTACAATGACCACAGAGAAACTGAAAGCATTCAAACATTTAAAGGAAAAAAAAAAAAAAAAGAAAGGATTTAATTGTATACTCTCAGTAGAGATTTCATAAGTTGTTTATGTGGCATCCCATTGGAAATTCTATAGAATGATGATGCGTTGTGTAAGAAAAATGAGTGAGACATGCAGAATGGTTTAGTAACATATTTGGGGGTGGGTTTAGACAGCAATAAATAAGGGTTTCTAATCTAAGTCTTTTGCTACAATATTCCTCCTTGATCCTCTTCTACTGTCTATTTACAAATCATTCATTTATGTAAGTACAATTTAGTTTTTCATTAACAACCTCATGTATCATCATATACTACCATTTATCATTTCTTTTGGTATGAAATACAGAATGCAATGGGATATAGTGCACCACAGTAAATGTGTAAAAGTTCCAAGTAGTGTGATAACATTTTTTAGACTTACATTTGAGAGAAATGCAGTCATGCAAGAATACAGTTGTAGTGATTGGGGCCAAGGAAATTATTTCATATTTAGAGACCTTTTCTTTCAAGGTACCCTATATCTTTCATTTTTGTTTTCATGAGAACTGAGTTATTGAACAGTTATTTTCAGGTGCTACTTAGAAGACTTAATCTTATAATTTATTTACCCCAATGACAGCAATTTATAGGGCCAAATATAAGAGAAAATATTAGGTATTGCTTTGAATAAGGCAGTGTCTATCTGGGTATTTTCCACAGAAATATATACTTGAATATCATATTTAAGCAACAGTCTCAAACATTCAAACAAGGTATGCAGTGAAATCACATGAAATATTTTCCATCTCCAGATACCATTTGGAATAAATAACTGTAGATTCTAAAAATCTGAAAAATTCATAAGGCATATAATTTCTGCCCTTCAGCACTCACTCTTTGTGTAAATATGTCACAAATAGAGATGCTATGAGATTTCCTTTTAAATGGTGTGTAGACTTTGGTATAGAGGAGTAATAATCATTGTGGGTCCCTTCCAAATGAATTATTCTAGTCTAGTCTACTTCTATACTACTTATAATCTAATGATTAATTCTTAGAGTATTGCCAATAAAATATCTTTTCTAAATAATCAATATGTTGAGTCAGAGGTAATAAATTTCACACAGCTGCAACTGACAAATTCCTAAAATACCAAGTACCTACCTTGTTATGATCAACTGCAAAATTTTCTGCAGATTAATAAAAGTGAGCCAATAAAAAACATATTTTTGGAAGATGAGTTTATACAAAATGATTAAATGTTACAATTGTTTACAATTTGGTAACCCTGCCTGAGTTACAGTTCTGCCTCCTATTTGCATTTTGTAAAGTAAAATGCATCTTCAATTTATATAACTGAATAGTGAATACTGCTTTCTTTAAAAGTTCAATTACTTGCCTTGCTGCTTTTTCATTTACCATTTCTATCAGTCTGACTGCTTATTTCTGTATGACAAAGAGGAAAACTGTTGACCTCACTAAACAAACCTAGTATCTTTATGCACTTGATTTAGCTGTACTTCTACTATCATTGTTAGAAGAATGAAGAAATGGACAAAAAACCAAGCCAAATCACAAAGCTTATCTTACTTTTTTAACATATTCAGGGCAAAAGACCTTAGGCAAAATCAATTCAGATATGAATATTTGCATCAGTCTTCAAGAACTCCAACAGGAATCAATTTGTTTTCTGGTAAAAGCTGCAAAATCAAAGTTACAATTGGGATATAAGCATAAAATTCAAGTCCATCCAATAATTCCAACTGTGGCCTAGCTGGATATCAGTGCTGTGGCTGCATGCACACTTATCACCCTCTGTCAATGAATTCCTGGGTGGTGCAAGAGCTTCCCAAATACTCTCTGTACTGAGGAGATGGCACTTGAGACAAAGTCAATGACTAAGCCTTTAACCAGCTTCACAACAAAAATTCTGTTACAGGAGCTCTCCAGGTGTGAATGAAAGACGGCCCTGGAATTTTCCTAAACAAGTCCTACTGTGCTTAGACTCTTTTATAACCACCATCTGTATGCTTCAATACATATGCTATTCATGCATTATTTATTAATATGCATTTATTAAAAATGCAGCTACCTTGGATAAAAAATCTGGCAGGCTTATTGACTCCTTCAGGCAGTTCCTGATGCAAGACTGACCAAAATACAGAGATAGTTGTAAACAGCCAGCAGAAAGGGTTTTTTGTGCACTTGACAGAAATGATCATGTATGACAGTCTTTTATGCTTCATTAAGGTAGGAGATGTTTTGTGTATCATTTAAAACAATCAATGTAAACATATCTATGAGATGCTGGAATGTTCATGGAGGCTGGAAGGCCAACTGATTTAGAGTAAATAATTGAAATAGCATCACAAATAGTCTTAACCTGATCCAGGTGAACACCCTGCTGCAGGGATTCTTGCAATGGAGGCCCCTGCCTCCATTTCATTTGTTTCCAAACAGAAAACAACCATCTCGTTCAAGAGACTGATTTCCTCTCAGGAGTGTTATACTCTGCCAAAGTGCCATTTCTTTTTTTAGATAAAAATTTCTGCCTGTGAGCATCTCTACAAGCTTCCAGTGCTTAAAAGAAGATATAAAAAAAAAAAAATAGTATTAACAACAAATATGTTATCCTCTTTCAAAATACATTTCTAACAAGGAATAGTAACTTTCCCTTTCATAGTGGAGCCTAGCTCCACTACTGTGCAGAAGGATTAGTACTATTTTTGAACCCATGCTAAAACAAAAACTTAATGACAAAAAATTAGGTTATTAAATTTGAACACTTGTATATATATACTACCAAAAATATATAAAAGATGCATGCCTGGCTTTTCCTCCAGATTAGGTATTAGATAGAAATATTAGCTTCTTTGACACAATTAAAAAAAAAAAGGAAAACTCTACATGACTAACATTGAATAACACGATACCTTCCACCTCATAAAATGAATCAGGCATGCCATATCAAAAGAAAATAATTGCAATTAGATCAGAGCAGCTAGGCTCTGCCTAAAGGCCAAACATTCCTGTAGAACTTAGTCATTCCTTTTGGTAAGAAGACTGGATGTACATGACAGCAGTACAAAAGGACCAACACAATCAATACACCCAACTTTGCATCTGCATCTGGAGCGCTAAAAATGTTGCATAACCCTAGCTAAATCATTCCTCGTCTAAAATTCAGGAACAACAACATCTATAAGGGCGCTGATGCTTGAATGAGACAGTGCCACAAGGTGACTAGCTAATTTACAATAACAAAGTTGAATTATGCTCTGCATTTTTACGTAACAGTCTAACAGTACTTAATACATGGTCACATTAGTACTTAACACAATCATCATATTCCATAGACTCCAAAACAACAGAAAAAAACCTCCACAACATTAATAACTTTAGCTAAACAAAGAGTTTCATTAAATTCAAAAGGATGAGTCACACTTACAAAATTACAGTGCTGTGTATAAAAAATGTATATCTGTATCTTATGTTTGCTTTAAAAAACATGAAAAACAAATCTGTTAAGAATAAATGGCTATGCAATGGCTCTAAAATACTATACATAGAAATTTCTCAGAAACTGACATACTGAGATTTTTACTGTATTTCATGAGACCCTGATCTTGCAAAAATTTTGAATTAAATTACTTTAATATATATGAACTCCACCTGAGAAATATTGACTGCATAAGAGGACTGAGCAAGTATATCTTACATTGTTTGCAGAATTGCACTTTAAAGCTAGTGCATACTGAAAACATACAAAGCAGTCAGAACATCACACTCATTTTGTATCAACTCAGACATAGACACCCACCTGTGCTTTGCTACAAATCAGAAAACTCTCCAGGCTTCCGTTTGACATTGTCCTTCCTTTTCCACTTGACAGTTCTGTTCATATTAAAGCTCCTAGTTGAATCTATGAAATGTTTATTCAGGAACAAGTCCCTGAACATCCACCAATCCAACATTTGCAGTAACAATATGTTCATACTATTAGGACAAAATATACAAAATATTCATTGTGCTTTTACATCTAAGTCTGTATAAGAAATGGCCCCTTCTTTAACAAAGCAATAAAAGGCTAAATAGTTATTTCAAAAACATTTGCATTTTTTTTCTTACTTGAATTGCACCACAGTAATGAGAAAAGAAAATATAATTGGCAGTGGATAACAGTTCTTGAAAAAGCTTAACTAAATAGTGAATGGGTTCAATTTAATTGTGGCCCAGAGCAGTGACACAGAGTACTGTTTTATGTATGGAAGCTATAGATTATAGAATCAGAGAATGGTTTGGGTTGTAAGGATCCTTGTAGATAAAAACTTCTAAGATTTGCTGACGTAGAAACTCTAGGGAGACAAAATATATAGGTCGCAATTGCATTTTGGGACAGTCTGCTCACAGTGCCATGGAATATCTTTCAGCATGGGATATATGGGATATCATTTAAATGCCAAAGTTCCATTCTTGTGTGCATTTTAACTGGTATCTCAGGAACTCAAAATCTGGTGAATTGTGTAAGGTTTAAATACTGCACCAAGGTTAAATACTTCCAATTGGGCAATATTTTCCTTAGGTAGTTATCAGCTAGGTAGAAAACCAGCTTTTAAATCAATAGAGGTACTGCTCCCACCAAAAAAAAAAAAAAAAAATCTACCTCATTTTACCCCAAGGATCATAAGTTTGTGTAAGTGAATTCAAGCAGAAAATTCTGAAGCTGGTAGATATTTTCCAATTCATTTATTTGTTCTTCTGTGCTTGATGTTCTGATTCTGTTTTTCATCTTATATCAAAAAGAATAAGATGTGTGGTGTCCCTCTGGATAAGAAGCAGAAGAATTAGGTATGCTGAAAAACAAAAGGTTTGAAACACTTGAATGCTTTTCTTGTTAATATACCAAGGATATGCACATGTACATGTTATACTCTTTCAGTACTACAGGGGGAAAAACAGCCCTGTGTGTTGAGATTAAGTCCCATATTACTTCTTTTGAAATGGCTGACGGAAGTTTCCTGTTTCTTTTTAGCTTGACCTATTCTGTGTGTTCTTGCAGAATACTTTTTCTCTTAAATGATTTATCCTGGCCATGTTCCACTACACTGACCCTGGTTGTCGTTTGGTATTTGTTTATGCCTTCCAGTTGACTAGTGTAAATAGCAGACAGGACTAAAACACTTTCAGCTCCTTGTTCAGATCTACAGGTTCACAGGGGTTCCAGTGCTTAAACCAACATTTGTTTAAGCATTTATCTGCGCTTACATTTTTGTGCAGAAGTAAGAAGCCACATACCAAGATAAAATCCGAAGAAAGCATCTAAGATGGAATTGCCTGTATCAGAGAAGACTGTTATATTCTGAAGTCTTCTGTTTACCACAAAGAATTTTTTGTTCTTGTTAGAAGATATTACTCATAAGACTGAATGAGTTCAAACAATTATCACTACTTTAGATTTTATACTTTATTAACTTTCAGAAATGAAGGATTTTATTCAACAGGTAACAGACCAAAAATATTTTTTTATATAATCAAGCTAAACTACTGGGCAATCAAACCAAGTTATTCAAAATGCAGTTTCTGGAATTACTGAGAAATTTTAGATATAATAAGCCTCTTAAAAATTCTGAACTTATTAAACATTCTACCTTCAGTATATTGACTCTAAATTGTATCATACCTCTAGGAAAACACCTGATGGCATCATTTCTTTAAGAGGCATTGTCATTAAAACCTTCCTGAGTTATCCTTGGCTACTCCAAACCAATAAAACATTTTTCCTCTTATATGTTATAACCAATGCTGTTCCTTTATTTCATTTCGTTCTGTAGATAAAAGAAATAACCACTGCCTGTCAAGTCGTGCAAGACCTGCTGTCTATATGTGTGTTTAAGAGAGAGGGACAGAGGGCAAACATGAGTAAGATGATGAAAAAGTATTTCTGCAAACAGATGGCAAGAAAAGATTGAAAGTGTACTTTTGAGACTAGGAGAAATATATCTTGTGCTGCACTCATTTTCTTATATGTCACTTCTTGGATCTGAATTCAATACATGAACTCCAAAAATTTGTAAGAAAACATAGTAATAACAAAAAAGTTTCTTATTGCATCAAATCATAAATATTTGGTTCCTGGATTCCTAGTTTTCTGTGCACACAGATCTATAGCCTGATGTAAAACTTCCATTCACAAAAGCTTGACCTTTAAGGGCACTGTTATTATTTTGTTCATCAGTCACTGATTTTATGCCTCAGTACTTGAAGTCTGCTCCTTTCTGTCTGTAGAGGGCCTCAGTCACTCAGCTCTGGGGGTTGGACAGTCTGTAGCAGACCCCCACTGTAATGTCACCTGTCCCTGCCCTGTGTTTAATACTGATCCATAAATTCTCAGCTAGCTTCTCACCCATTCCAAGGTAGAAGGTCATTGTCACAGAGGGAAACATCCCTCCTTATCTCCCCTGCCTGTCCTTCCTAAAGAGTCTGTATTGTCCCAGTCCAACACTCCAGTTATAGGAGCTGTCTCATCATATCTCTCTTTTCAATAAAATTCTAGCCCTGCAGGCATATGCACGTCTCTAACTCTTCTTGTTTATTCCCCATGGAACATGTCTTGTATAGACACATTTAAGTTGGGTCCCCAGTGAAGCTGATTTACTGTCTGGAGTGGCTGAAATTCCTTTGTGCCACTCTTCAGGCGTTCTCTTGCTGACCTGCGATCCCTATCGAGGCTCTGGGCATCAGTTGCGGAGAGGTCATTTATGATCCCTGGTTTTGCTTCTTCTTTGATGTTACTGGGGTGAAAAATAAAAAAAACAAAAAAAATCCCAAGCAGCCCAAACAAACAAACAAACAAACAAAAAGGTTTTGCTAACAGATCATTATTTTGATATTTTTATTAAACCAGAATAGTATGTTTTCAAACACCCACAGTATGTGAGTTAAAAAAGCTGTGTATTGCAGGTGCTGAGCAAAGTTAATTTAGAATTTGTATACAACATTGTTTTCTTGATTAAGTCTTCCTTTACTGTGCCAGCTGGGAATATTTTTAATTGGACCCACCTCTTACTCATTAGAAGCAGGCCATTAGAACCATTATTAAAGGCCAGAAAGAAGCCAAAAAATACTGTTAATAAAGGGAGACCTTTTCTGTGCACAGATAATTGAAAAAATAGTGGGAAAGCCTTTGGTGATGAGGCTGGGTGTATAACAGGAGGCAGGGGAGCCCTATGGTTCCCATTTACTTGATGTAAAAGACAGAAAATCAGCTTCTTTTCTTGAAAAATAGCTCTTCAAGGTAAAGAGAAATAATCATAAAAAAAAGTGATTGCTTCTTTTTAGGTTGGGGAAGGGATATGTTGGGATTTGTTTTTTCTTTTTTATTTTGTGTTTGATAGTCAAGTCAGCACATAACACTTTGAATATCTAAAGGCTTTCGTTCTCTTGAACAAGGTTTTAAATTTAAGTATTATTCAGAACAGAAGTATATTTCAAGCACCTTGCTCAAGATCATGCAGAAATGCTAGGACTGAACAGATGATAAATCTGATTTCCCAGTTCTGTGCCTTGATTGAAGAATGTCTTTCCTCTCTTCAAATGTATCCCAAAAGTATACCTTGAAAACAGTATAGGGACCAGTCAAAAAGATTCATAATTACAGCCTGTGTTTGAAAAAATACCTTGAGGATGTTTGCTCATCTACAAATTTAACCCAAAAGGTAAGGATCTCTTTTGTTTCATCCAAATCAGTGTATATACATTTGAAATTTTGTCGTGAAATTGTTCTAAATCACAGAACTGGTGAGTATTGTAGAAATCAGATGGGAAGGGGGAAGTTCAAGCCCTGTGGAAAACCCTGTGAAGCTCCAGGCAGTGCTTTCTGTCACAGGTCTCTGCCTCTCCTGATGTGATTTATCTCACTAACACAGATCTCTAAAAGTCAAACATGCAAAGCTGAGCTATGATTTACAGCATGCGCAATTATGGAAGGAAAGTCTATTTAATTTGCCTTGTGCAAACTTACTGGCATTTTCAGAAAATCGTTTAATATACCAGTAATCTGCTCTAGACAGAAAGAGGATAGCTTCTTTTTTTTTTCCCTATACAAGGGGGTATACATAAAGCCAAACTACTAATCACTTATTTACTAGATTCTATGGGCATGAAATAATGCGGCAGCTCCTCTTCATCACTTCCACATTATGTACCTCTAAAGAAACATTTACATCTTCTCTGGGCACTCCCTGTAGAGGCATGCAAAGTTCATATCCATGAAGCAGTCATTACTTGTTTTCAAACTTACTGTCAGTACAACTGCTTTTCCTTCACCTTTTAGCTTTCTTCACATGCTGAAGATTGTTCTACCTACAGAGGAAGAGAAATAGTAACAGTGTGGGTAGTTATAATTTATTTTTATCTTGGCTTTGCTATCTCATGGGCTTGCAAACCATTTACAAGGAGCAAGAACAATTATTTGAGTCGAAGGCAGGTGGATAGCACATCATTACAGTATTTCCCCAGTTCCATTAAACAAGCACAGACCAAACCAACTCTAAAAGTGCTTGTAAGCAAAAGCAAGTAATACCCTGCAAGAAATAGCAGGAAGGAAGGCTAGTGTTTTAAGCACTATGATGATACCACACTAGTCTACATTCAGTCAGCTAGAAGAAGATCCTTTAGCACAATCAATTCTTTTTTCTGTGCCAAAGCAAATATTAAAAGGTGTTCAGAAGTCACAAAGTGTTAGGTACTGCTTGGGTTATTTTTTGCTGAATATAAATTAATAACATATTCCTATTACATTAGGCTCTATTTTGTTTCCATGAAAAATGTATATCTAAGACTCTTTTAAGGAACAGTGCTTAAAGAAACCCTGCCAACCCACTTTGGCTGTGGGTTTGACACAGATTTCTAGCCTTTACCCCCTCTTCTTTGGAAAAGCAAAAACATCACCAGTGTTTGTTTCACATCAATCAATCGCCTTTGCTATTCTTCAGATTCTCAGTTCTGTACCCAAATCCAGCTGAAACTGTCTCTTTCCGTACCCTATAAAGCTTAAATTTTACAGATTTCAAAAAGAAGCATGTTTTTTTGAGTAATATTTTTTAAAAGTTATCAATTTATTAGGTTGTGTATCTGGGCACAGAATTTATAAGAGAATTCTAATAGAATATAGACTGCTGACCAAACCAAAATTGTTATTACACCCTAAAAATAAGGAAAATACTGTATCTAAAACTATCCATTGAAGACTCTGCCCTATACACCTAAGAATCCATCATCAAAGCTTGAGTTACTCTCCCCAGTATCTTACAGTCATAATTTACCTTTCTTAGTTCAGACTCCTTACCAAGGATAAGCCTGTCTTAAGTGATTCATGTACTTATTTATGTGTATTGACTATGAGGAATACTTTGGACAGCTAATGCAGTCTTACAGGTGTCGCAGTCAGACCATGGGCAATGCACTTCAAAATGTGGGGAAGCTGCTTCAATAAAATTATAGATAACTTTGGAGAGAGGTGCAGAGCCCTTGGGAATCTATGGAAGGTTCATTGCACTCCAGTTATACGTAAAATTCTTGAGCTTCAGATGGCCTCACCAGCTTTCTTCCACCAATTCTGACACGGCTATACTTGCAGTCTGTACCCATTCCCCATGCCTCCCTGAGCTCACTCTGAGTTCTCTTTCTTCCAATGCCTTCTGATTATAAAGAAAAGTGTTGGCTTCCCAACAAACTTCCACAAAATTATTGTTACAGTGGAAAAAACCAGGACAAATCCATGTCAATTGGTATACATACCAAGCCATCTTTGGTGTGGATAAAAACCTTACCACAGGCAGAAGAAGTACAAGAAGCTTATCAACATACACATCAACTACACATCCCAGAACAGCCTGATTGTCCATACTACAGAGGTGGAAGAAGGACTCACACTATATTTTAGAGATAGACATTACAAAATCATATTCTTATTATTATTTACAAGCAAAAGATCATGTCTTCTGAAAATAATGCTTGGATAACCAGTTATTTTGCTCTTAATAAGCACGAAAAGTGAATTAGAAAACCTGAAGGTTTTATTCATCAGATTTCAATACAGATTAATCATTTGCATAAATTTTATTTTGCACCAAATACACGACTTGTCCCTAGAGGACAAATAGCTACAGATAAATTGCTTTCAGCACAAGAAATTAAGCAGGATTATCAACTTGCTGTGGCTAAAGAAAGCTTGCAAACAGGCTGAGAAAACATTCAGGGTTGAGAAGTTTACGAACATAACTAACATTGCGTTCCTCATCATCCTTCATTAGTAAGATAGTAAAATCAATAGCAATTTAAATCAAGGCTATAACTTTACACAAAGTCTCCTTTTAGGATTAGTAGAAATAGAACACCATGTAGGTAAAAATTCAGTTACCAGCTTTTTCCACATTTGAATCAAAATCCAACATATCTCATTCGAGGCTCCATTCAGAGCTTAAAGGAAAAATGTGCTCATCAAAATTCACTCATTTCTAGTGGAGATGTCTAGAAGACTTCTGTTACAACAGGATTGAACATTATTTTCAATCCCAATAGTTTGTTCATGAAAGTCAATATAGAAACACTTCTCTAGGAGTCACTCTGAAATGGTCCAAGTCCTAAGGGAAGCTAAAGCCCAGCTCCAGGTGTAAGTAAGTAGGAAGATTGATATCCAGAGCAGTGGAGGGTGGAGAGCTCATGGGAACACAGCCTCTTCCTCAGCTGCAGCAACAGATCAACAAAATCAGTCTGCTATCACACTGATGGGAGTGATCCTCCCAACTACACAATGAAAACACCTGAATTCCACATTTTTCTGCTGTGTGCTAGGGCACATTCTACCACACCACAGCTAATGGAGACATCTCTTCTCAAAGTTGTCACTTCATAGATTTAAACAGTTGTTAACTATACCCAACATTCATATTATGCACATCTCCATCAATTTTTCCTGAAGGGTTCTAAGACAGTTTGGGAATTTGAACACCCATTAATTATTCCAGCTGCACTAGGTGCAGTTCGGGAGCACATCTGACATCTGTCTGAAAATAAATCTAATTTGTTTGGTCTGAGACTTCCCCAGTCTCATGTAACAAGTAAAGAGGAAAAAGCAGTAAAAATGACTAAAAGATTCCTTGCATCTGTGCACACCTTGTCTCAGCTAATACTCTGATGTAGAGGCACCATAAGAAGAAGTCACTCAAGCATAATTCTAAAGATAAAGACCATTACTGTATTCTAACAAAATTCAGTCATTATATTTGAAGGCACATAGAAAAAGTATTTCTTAATACCTGCTAATTTTTTCTTAGCTGAAGAATATTCTTTGTAATTCATTCTGCTGACAGAGAAACAAAACCAGTTGACAGGGTAATTTTGTAGCCCTTTCAATTAGGGATTGTCTTCTCAAATTTCTGAAAGCCTGGGATATATCTGGAATTTATTTCCTCTATGTATGCACTAGAAACACTACTTAAGACAAATTCTGCTTTGAATATGTGTCTTTAACTGACTTGTAGCTTTCTTGGTAATGAGAGGCTCTTTGTTGCCGCAGTAATACATCGTAGATAGGCACAGGTGCCTTTGAAGTATGTAAGCCTCTGACAGAGCAGACATAGGCAAGACTAGTACCTTGTAAGCCAATAAACAATCTCATTTATATGAGGTAATATTGGCTCTCATACCAAACTGTCACTTCATACCTTGATACTGAGATAGATAGATAGATAGATAGATAGATAGATAGATAAAAAAATATTAAAAGAGAACAAACATCAACATGGTTAATTAGGCGGCAAACTAAATGCAGTTTGTTTAGGATGGGGTTTGGAGGAGATCCATCACAAGAATAAATGGCAGTAATAACAGAAAGCCTCTGGAGATACCATTTTAGCAGTCGCTTCGGGTAACCTTCTTGTCCTTACAACTCTCTGATCCTCTTCAACACATTTTATCCTCAAACAATCTCTGCCTTGATGCTCTCTCTCGTTGTTATCTACCCTGTTCCCAATACTTTTTCTTGTCAAGTGCCACTTAAATGCTCTGAAGTGAAGAGAAGCAAGGGAAGGAGTATTATCAAGGCAACCAACAGAAAGAACGTAAATAGAAGGCTACTTAAAAGGCTACATTTACTACACTTTTAATCAATTGGTTTAATTTAGTCTCTCCACTGTGTTCAGTTTATCAGCAGGAAAGTAATTAAAAAGTCAGTTTCTTTTTATAAATAGTGAGAACACTATTTATCTAATTATTTGTCAACAGTTAGTGTGGCCAACACAAAATTAAAAGGGAGGAAGATATCCATTGTTTCAGAGCCACATTTTGCTTTAGTTTTATTAGAGTGAAAATTGTGCTTATTTCTAAATACAGGACATTCTGAATCACCCTATTATCCCCAAAAAGCAATGAGGTTTGATACACATACTTTCTGAAAACCACTCTTTTGACACATTCAGAAACTTGCTCTATAGAAAAATATATATTAAAAACAACTACTTTCCACCTATTAGTATTACATGTGGTCCTCAGCAACAGGCATATCCAGCCTGGTAAAATGTTAAACTATTTTTTAAAGTTAAATAAACATATAAAAACATGTGACTGTTGCTTGCTTGAAAGGAAATAAAGACAAAATCACTAGATAAACATAAAAGCTACAGTTATGTTTATTCTCCCGATGACAATAGCTTTTTAACCACATATCTTAATACACCTGAAAACTGAGTTAATTGTCTTTCTATGGAAATTGACTCTGGCTCCACCAAAAGTCAATATTAATGGGAATTTTGGAATTTCTTTTCATATAAGGGACATTACTTTCAGAGATTGACAACACTTATAAGACACAGTAATTAATCTAAAAGAATATCCCTCAAAATTGTAGTTTCAAGTTTCTAGTAAAGTAAAAGTAAATCACAGGGAAACAGTTGAAAAACAGTTCTGCAAACAGACTTTTTTCACCCTCCCCTCTTTTTTCTTTATTTTTATTCTTATTTTCTTCTTTTTATGGCCTAATTTAAGCAGCTATTCAGTATTCTGTAGGTATTTATAAGGTGTATCATATATCGGTCCCTTTCTCTGAATTCTTTTATTACTTACTTTCATTTGTTAAGCATCCTAATTCCAGTTTTCACTATTTGTTATTACACTGAGTTTTCTATTATTATCCTTTGCCTATTTTATTCTTATCTGCCACAACTCTCCCAAGAGAGGGCTTCTACCTTCTACCTCTACCCACATTTAACAGCCTAACTGCTTCCACAATATCATCACCTTCACCCACCTTTTCCTTCCATCCCCAAGCTCACATCTATGTGAGTTCCAGTTGAGCCACTGTCACCATCATATTGGTCCAAGAATATATTTTTTAGTTTCCTGCCTCTTTTCTCACGGTATATGCACTGAAATAATTTATGGGAAACACTTAAGCTGTAAGATTATATCTTTACTATAGATCATAATATGCTGAAAAACCTAACACTTCAGTGTTTGACAACAAAAATGCCATCAAAAAAGTTTCTGTTGAAGCTACTGAGATTATATGTTTTCTTACTTTCGTATTTCACTATTTCTATTTGATGTGTCAATCTCTTATGGTCCTTCTGCCTATCTTGAATTTAAAAGTACCTTTTTTCACATTTTTATTCTTGCTGTATTTCATAGTTTTTTTCACATGGTACCAGCATTTAGGCAGATTGCAGCACAGGGAGACATAAGATCTGAAACTGGTTTTTCACTTCACCATTTACATGCTACACAAAATCCATCAAGTCCTCAAGCTTTATCTTACCTCAGAATTCCTCTACAGAACCAGTGTTACTCATATACCACTGGAAAATGCTGATTGAATCCCTCATTTGATATTTTCATAGTCCACTTATTTCATATCCCCTCTGCTCCCATATTTTAATTGTTTCCTATCTCATTTCTCTGCTTGGTTTTCCTTTTCTCTTAATTCTTCCTATGTTTTCTTTTTCTTTCCTCAAAGAGATTGCCCATTCATCTTTTCACGTATTTTCCCTCTGGTATCACAAGATATAAAATGTTTCTTTCATAATTACCAATTTCTGTGCAGATTCCGTAGTTGAAGGTCAACTTCAGTGTACAAATAATAATGTAACCAAAATTCTGGATTCTTTTTCCAATACTTTCTCCTAGGTGTCTAGTTCTTAGCTTATGTATAATTTGACTAAACAAAGCTCTTAATTCTTTCCCTGTCGCCCCAATCCAGCCCTCATATTCATCAATGGAGCAGTGTAAGACTGTAGATCCTATTAACTGTTATATTGCCTGTCAGGCATGCAATTCCAGGCATCTTTTGTTGATCCTGATAAATCCTCTACTGCAGCATATGAGTAAATCTTGCTGAGACTTTGCATAAGACTGCTAAGTACAAAATTTTCTATGTTCCTATTCATCCAAAACAGGTGCCTAAATCTTCATTGTATTTTATGTTTCTTGACTCATCACTTCCTTTTGGCAGATAATCATGTCCTAGCATAGCTTTTTAAAATGCTTCTAAGAGCTAATCTCTTGTTCATGTGTTGATTTGACTATGTTGCCCTAATTCCCTTTCCAGGTAGCTGAGAGTGTAGGAGTTCCACACTGCTCAATGCCACTTTTACCTCTAATATTTGCCATCAAATTTTAATCTTTTTCCTTTCACAATTCGTGTGTGTTCAAATTCCTTGCTCACGTGTCAGATTACCCAATAAGCGTCTTTATTCTTCCTTTCCTGTTCCTCCTCAGGTGCGAGTGTACACATCTACATGCATTCACATAAACATACATATGCGTGCAGAAGTGTGTAAGTGTTTAAATACACATTTAGGTAAGCAAATATGTGCATGAACACATAAATATGCACATAGGCACATGTGCAAAATCCCACTGACATGTGCAAATATATATACATGGAGGGGGGTGTGCGTGAGTAAATACATGTGGTTTGTTTCTTACTGGTGGCTTTTCCAACCTTCATTAAATTGTCTGTGCACATTTCCAAAAGCAACACCTCAAGCTACACTTTAGTAACTACAACTACCTAAGCATTGCAAACAGCAGGTAAGTGAGCTCACTGGAAGTCAATTCAGGCACTCCTCACAGGCCATAAGAAACGGAAAATAAAACTCAACATAAAATGCTGGATGAATTTTATAGATGATCAACTTAAAGTCTGAAAAGAATCATTTATTTTTCTTATTTCAGACTGAATGACTTTCAGAATTCCATTTTGAACAATATACTAAATCCATAAAGTTGAATGGAGCTTTCCAGGTTACTGTACTGAATAATGCAGTTGCTGAATAGTCTCCTGAATTTGAACATGACTGATTAAACTTTACAGGGAAATAATATGGCAACAAAATTTACTTTTCTGGGTATTTATAGTATTTCTTACAACCAATATACCTAAGTTTTAAAGTTTCATTCCTGAATTAACAAGTGCTTGTTCCAAATCATAAACTGCTATTCACAGGAAAATTGAAGTGTTCTGT
This sequence comes from Vireo altiloquus, assembly GCA_013396875.1. Lineage (NCBI taxonomy): Eukaryota > Metazoa > Chordata > Aves > Passeriformes > Vireonidae > Vireo > Vireo altiloquus. The sequence goes on from VZRF01015587.1 coordinate 72,089, forward strand.
TGTTTCTTTGCTTTCTCTTCATCATTCTGGAAAAAAGATTTAATTTGAAAAATTTTTCAAAATGAAAGTTTGGCATGTTTGTTCGGTTTTTTAAGACAATACCAATATTTTTTTTTAAAATGTTCATTATATTAAAAAGGGTAAGAGTAGAAAATCAGCTAAAAATAGGCAATCCTAACCCCAAAATTCTTTAAAGAGATTTCATGTGTGAAACAGAACTTTTGTAGTATGTAATATTTCTCCATTGTCAGAAGGAATAGCTTTGAATATACTGACAACTTCTGAAAACACTCAGTGTATTCTTTTTCTTCTACAGAAACAAGAAGAGCAAACACATTGTTTACAGGTGAGGTACGTTACTTGCAGCTGTGAGAACAACAAAAAAGTTAAAATCACAAAGAGAAGTCCAAGTTAGGTTTTGGGATTCATAATGCCGAATCAGCCTTCCACCTGGAAAGAGATCTGCAACTGAATTCACCAGTCTCTGTTAGGTTCCCAGAAATGCTTCCCAGCTCTCACTTACAGCACACAGGTTCTCAAATCAAATTCTTTCTTAAGGCTTATCCCAAGATTCAGAGTTTGTACTCAAGTCAGTTGTGTAAAAAGGACTAATTTTCCAGACTATTCAGACTTCACCTAATGGTTTATAAGAAAATACTAGAGATTTCTATGATTTTTTAATTTTATATCCAGCATGTTTTTCTCGCTTGAATTTCCTAAAGTTTTTACATCACTAGGCTAAAATCCTGAGTCCAGACTTTCATAAAATTTGCAATGTTTTCTGACTCGAAGTAACAAGAGAAGACATTTTTATATGAGTTTTTCAACACTTCTTCAATATTTGAATATTTTACTTTTAATTTTAGAAGACTCACCACACCACTAAAGTCTTTTCAGACTTTAAATTTTATCCACTGTCTGCAAGGGTATGATTCTTACTACACAATTAAATAAGCATTTTTATTCATTACCTTTTTTAACAACCACACATACAAAGGGAAGAAATTAGCTCAATTTGACTTATTTTGCATTCTATAATAGGGCATCCTTAGTGCAGAAATGCAAATATAATTCATGAAGCGCCACCCTCATGTATAGGAAACTCTAGTGTCTACTAGTAACTGGCAATGAATTCACAACAATTCTTTGTCCACCTTTCCAGAACCTTTGCAAATCTCTCTAATTTTAAGCAGAACAATATCTGCAGTCTAGTTTAAAACATTCTCCAAGCAGAAACAGGTAAAGAATTACATACATGTGTTAGGATCACAGTCTCCGGGGTCTTTCTTCTACACCTAAAGGGCACTTTGTTGTATTATATATTTCAGCACAAGGCATACTTCAAAGCTGCCCTTTCTTTTACATGAAAAACACCAGCACTGAGGAAAGGCATGCACTATCCAAGAGAGACAAACAAGCCCTGGAGATTCAGCAAAAAATTATGGCTTCAGAAGCAGTACTTTTATCTTTTACTGTTTCAGCAGTCTTCAAAAAAGTATAAAGACTTCATAAATGTGAGACTTCTGCCTTAAACCATTCTAGAGGCTGTGAAGTTGAAGCTAAACAGCGATAGACCTTATTCTTGGTTCTGGGGCTTAAACTCACAGGAGTGAGAAGACAGCTTTATTTGTATAGATTTACTTTTCATCAGCTTGGACAAAATCCAGTGCTATTTCCAAAGCCAGCTGGAGAGCAGGAAGAGGGCAGGCACCTTAGAACAACACCTTAATCCCACACAGTCGTTGTGGTCAATCAGGTCAGTACATTTATGAAAAGGGGGGGAGGTGAAGACTCGTTGGTGGTTAGGAGACAGCTTCTCTTGAAGATGGTGAATGTAACAAGAGCTACACCTCTGGTTCAGCTCTTAGGCAGTCTTTTATATTAAACATAAAAATGATCCTACCCATATGGTTCGAAATATCTTTTTTGCTTCAAGCTTTAAAATCAGCACCCTGCAGTTCCAATAAATGGAAGAAGGTAAGTACAATGTCATCTTTATTGTGTGCATTTCATAATGCTGTGCTAGTCTACTAATCATGGTGGACGCACCTTCAAAATAAAAAGAGGCATTAAATTTATAGCACTGGAATTGCTATAGAAATAAAGTAGCTTGCTTTTAATAAAAGCTAGAGAATTCCTATACTATTTTGAAACTCCTCAAGCCTAGCACATATCCAAAAGCTGTAGAAGATTCAATCTCAGTTAGGGGCTTATGCCCTTACTAGCAGTATTCTCACCAATGTGTCGCCTAGGTACTTGTTATACGTCATACCAGCTTTAATTAAATAACATTTAAATAAAACAATTATCTAGGGGGTTTTATTAATTCCACAAAATAACTTATTAGAAAAAATAAAAGCCACGATGCTCTTGTAATCACAAAATAAATTAACACACCTCAGCTTTTAAGAAAGACTAATGAGAAATCAGTGAGGCAAACAGCACATTAAAAGTGTATCAAACATTTACATCACAGCATTTACAAGAACTATTCATAGGTCTTGTCTTCAAAGAGCTGTTTTAGGCAGCTGTGTCTATCCAATCCTTTCTCTATTAACAGCCATGTAGTATAGGATCTGAAATTCACTGGTAATGTTTATTTGTTCCTTTTGTAAGGATGAGTGTCTTCACACTGACCAAGACAAGACAGTAACACTCATAAGGAATTTTATCACTTTCTGCACAGAGAAGGGATAAACATTTAGGGAAGTTGTAGTCATTTGAGAGTTGACAAGTACACTGACATCATAGCAAAAGGTCTCTATTCACACAGAGAACAGCATTATACTGCGGATGCTCTTAAACATGAGCTTAGCTGAATCCTCTGTCCTTAACTGACTACCAAAGTCCTTCAGGCTGTCCTGTAAGAAACTTCTCCCTTCTGCTGCTATTCCCCTTCTCAAATTGATAAATTTGCCTAAAGTTTACATTAGAAAATCTGGATAAATTGCCATTGTGTTTATGTAAACACTTACCTGTTTACCTCCTAGCTTGAAAAAAAAGAATTGTGTGTATTATATTTAAACCAGGGATTATTACATATGGAACAAAAATTATTATCATACCTACCTGCAAGTTGCAGGAAAAATGTGTTTAGGACACTGACCCCTCCTCCATTTTACTGTTCCGTTATAGAGAAAATGGTTGAGATTCCAGAATCTCATAAACTGATTAAGTGATTTTTGGCAATGCTAACATTGCCAAGGACAATTTTATAAAGTTTAAATGCAAAATGTAGTTCATCGTTTATGAGGTTTGTGGGAAACAGTTTGCACTGTTGGAGGAACACGTACTGGTTTCTTAGAAGGAAGTGCATTTAAAACACTAAAGGAACTTTGAGAAAATTGAAGAGAGGTTAATGATGCCTTAGGTTTAACTTTTATATTTTTCAATTAGCTTGGTGATAGCGTAACTCTGAAGTTTCCTGTAGCTTGTTAAATGCTGTTCTCTCATGCTAAGACAGACATAATAAAACCTCTCCAGCTTGCTCTCCAAGGACACCCAGACCGTTCTAGGCCCAACGATGTAAACCATCATCTTGGGGAGAGGACAAGATTGAAGAAATTACATGATTAGCTAAAATTTTAATTGGCAAATTTATGCTGATATGGAAATGGATCATACTTATAAAGGTGTGAAGAACTCCTGACCTGTCATCGATCTTGGAATCCACTGAGGCAGAGGAGCCTCTGGACCCCCAGAGTATAACCTTTGAAGACCTTTCAGATAAATACCTCCTTTATTCCCTTGTTCCTCTCTAGTCTCTGTTTTTAGGTAGCCAGATAAGGCATCAGTATAAGTGGATTAACAGAAGATATAGGCCTAGGAAGAGTTCACATCTGGATAAATGAATCTTAGGCGGACAAGAGAAGCTACTACTTCTTGCCATCTCCAGTCAGGATTTTATCACCAGCAGCCAGAAGCAAAGCTCACAGGTCAGGTAAGGCAGGCTGATATGAGACACCAGCAGCCTGGGAAGGAACCAGTGAAGCACCTAAAGGTAACCAGAATTGTTCTGTGTCTATACATACCTGTGGTTTTCTAGTTGAATAGTCAAGTTTGGGTTTTTTTAAGAGGAAAGTTGTTTCTGGGACTTCCCCTTCACCCGCCTTCCACCCCACCCCCCTGAACTAGAATTTTCATATTTCTGGAAAATTCTGCTTCATTTAGAGAGGAAAAAAGCAGCTTCTCTGTTGTTGCCTTGGAAAGAATTTATCAGAAGTACTTTCTGTTTGCAAATAAATAGGCTTCTTTGCACTTCACTTCTGAGCTATTCAACCCAAATTTGTTATCTGGGTCTAATTAGCTCTGCTCTGCTTATTAAATCAAAGAAAAAAACCCCAAATTTTCTAGTAGAAATCTTATGCAGATGACAACTGTTTCTAAAATGAAAAAGGAAAGAGGAACAATAGAAGTACAGTGTAATTAAAAACACTTTTTACAATGGCCATCAATAAAGAGCAGCAAAATTGATTTCTTTGAAAGGTTAAATAAATTCAACTTCTCAGTTCATCCAGAAGTAACAGGCAAACAAATTATTCATAAAATATTTTGGCAATTGGATGGCAATAAAAGATATTTTCTCAATTATTAAAGACTTATTTATGTGCTCTTTTCCAAAGTTCCAGTTGTCCACACAGCAGCAGTCCAATGTAGGAGCACAATTAAGTTGAATACACCCACATGTTAATAAATTACATACCTGGAACCTGAAGAGTCACTTTGAAGTCTGACTCAAAAGAGAGCTTTAGTTTTACTTGATAAAACTATGGTTATTGTAAATGGCTTCAAACTAAAATAAAAGTGGGTTTAAATTGGATATTATTTGCTTCAAACTAAAATTAAAGTGGGTTTAAATTGGATATTATTTGCTGTGTGGGTGGTGAGACCTTGGAAAAGGTTGCCCAGAGGAGCTGTGCATGCCCTGTCCCCAGGAGTGTTCAAGGCCACTTGTTGGATGGGGCTTTGAGCGACCTGGTCTAGTGGAAGATGTCCCTGCCCTGATGGCAGGAAGCTGGAAGTAGATGAAATTTAAGATACATCCCAACCCAGACCATTCAACGATTCTATGATTTCTTCCTGAGAACAACCTGAATAAATCAATTCATAGAAATATTTCAAACAGAGTCTGCTTTTCTGATTCCCCCCATTGCCAGAAAGAATTGTAAATTTTCAGGATTAACAACAGAGATTATGATATGCCTCCCACAATAATTGCAATGAAACAAAGCAAGATGTTTCAGCTGAGAAGAGGCAGAAGTGGGAGAAATATCATACAATAACTTTGTGTGGCATAGAGAAATTCATCTATAAATAGTTGTTTTCATCTTTCATAACACAGATATTAAAAACAAAAAAATATTACTGATACAGTTTTAAACAAAGGAAGGACTTTTTCTTATCACAAACAGTTAATCTGCATAGAGACTTTAATTTTATTAGCACTTGTCTGCAAAGCAATTGAGACAATCAAATTTATTGTCTATAAAATTTCATACAATACATGTACGAGATGAATGAAGAGCAGAGACCATTTTATCATCTTAACAATGAAGTATTAAGCTGCCATGTCTACCAGAGCAGTTGAAACGCTACAGAAATTAAGATTTTCGTTTGAGGGGATGAGTGTGACAACAAAAATTGCTTTCTTGAAGTGCATATTCAGATAATCTCGTTTCACTGCCAAATCACTTATTTGCTTTGTAAAACTATTAACTCAAAACAAATTTAGGATTCATTTTTCCACTACTTTGTTATGCTTGAAAAATATCATTTGCCAAATTAGATTAATGAATTTTTTTACATGAACTTTCATTTGAAACATATTTTAAAATATTAATGGCTTCCTATTTTTAGAAACAAAACCAAAGAAAATATTGAAAAGCTTCACTGGACTTTTTGCTTTTATTTCTTACTTTGTTCAGAAGATAACAACACGTCCTGACAAGCAAGAGCTTCCCAAGTATTTTATCTTTCCACCCAGTCACCGGAAGGTCATTTCCTCTTACATCTTTTTTCCTGGCTTAAACTCAAACCTACATCCATGGAAACGTACAATCCATTCACACACAAGTTCAGCCTGAGTAGGTGCATGCAACTGAGGAGGTCATAGGTGTTGGCATCATTAGCTACCATAGCTAGCACAAAGTTTATCAGGAAAGGCAGGCATGTTAAGCATCACAGTTTCAGAATTATTAATAAGTTTCTGGTGCAGACTGAAGCTTGTTTCATGGTCTTTGCTGCTCTATGAGAGGAACAATGTATAACTGAACATTGAAAGGGGTACTCATAAAAACTGTCTTTATCTTGTGGAGGGATGTGTGGGCTGCAGTCTGCAGACAGGGTTCAACATCTTAGACACCTCTAAGAGTCTGAGCTCCATCGGCTTTTGCTTAGACTTTAAAGAGCAGCTTTTTCACAGAGACTAGAAATCCAGGAAGATCTACTTTCTTTAATCAAAATTATCATTTTTAACCCCAGCTCCCTGACTTTTCCATGAAAAAGGGGCAGAGATGCAATAAATTTCTTCTACAAAGTACAAAGATTTTCTTATGTGAAGTAATTACTTACCTATGCCTCTTTCCAGACCACTGTCTCCTATATAGCATATCCATGAATGTTTTCCAAATCCAATTCCCAACATTCGCTAGGAAAACAAGTAAGAAAAGCTAAGCTATTCCTCAGTTCTCCTGAACATATACTTTTGATCTGATAGAATTTAGTCTGTTGTATAAAAAAACATTCCTAACTCCAGTACCTTCCCCAAACATCTCCCACAGGGATTCTGCAAGGATTGTTTTGGAAGAAACCAACACATTTCCACAGAGAGACTGACAATTTTAGGGACATTCAAAGTGTCTACAGAACTAGCCCAAGTACTAATCAAAAAAAGAAGAAAAAAGCAAACCACCAAATAAAAACAACAGAAAAGGTATCAGAGATCAGGCACAGATATTGTCAGTGGACACAGCAATATGTGAACCACTACTGCCATGTAAATACCTGCATTGCTATGACATTTGCATTAAGCTACTAAAATTAATTTTAAAATAAGAATCAAAGGTCAGTAAGATTAAACATTTTACATAGGAATATTTATGTAAGAATAAAATAGCAGAAATATGCTACCGTTATAATGGTAAAAAGAGACAGCTCTCTAGTCTTTGGATCCCAGATCTATTATGCATAAATACTGAATTTTAAATTACCCAAAATGTTTTCTCATGGGGTAAAAAATATTCCCTCAAAATCCCATAATGGATCTATGAATACAGCTGAGAAAGATACATACTTAACTATTCAATAAAGGCCTAGCAAACAGCAAATATTTCTAGGCTGAGAATTAGCAACTTGCTAGATGAGGGAGCTTCATGTTCACATTAAATTTGTTTTCTATTTTCAAAAGAAACTTTATGTTACACAACTGCAGAAGGAAAACTTTTTACATTACAAGTATTTCTATTCTTTTGCTTTTTATTATGACTAAGCAATCTGAAGCTTGTAAAAACAATAGCAGTCCTTAAAACTAATTTACTACTTGTTGTGAGAAAGTGCAAGTAGTGACACCAGAGGAGGTTTTAAGTTGAACTGACTGCCCATATTTTCTGTCTGCAGGTTTGCAGGGGCAAGGGGAGGAGGAAAGAGACCACCAAGAATGGAAGTGTTCTGTTTTCTTCTTTATATATAATTATGTTTGCCATTTTACAGGGGATAAAAAGCAGTCTGTTAGTGTAGAAACATTAGCTGTATAACAATTTTGTGGATCGTTTTATCAGCAAAGACAGCAAGAATCAGTATTTCACTAGTACAGTTAAACCTAGAAATGTGGCACAAAGTATTCTTTCCCAAAAAAAGAGAAGAAGGTGCAATAAATACTTGAAGACAAATTTTGTTGGTTTTTTTGGGCTACTAAGGTGATAATACTGGCTACATCTTACCCATACATCCTCATGCAGCTGAGGAGAGACATGGTACAAGAAAAATCTGTATCCAGATGTTACATCGTACTTTTTCCCTGTCCAGACATCTCATGATACCCTTGTGTTAAAAACACATTTGTCATCCCTCTTATCTTCTATCTAGGTATAAATTGCTGGTAAATATGAGTGGATGCTTTTTACAAGTAGATGAGATTGAATCCACTAAAATAATTAATAAAACAAACATAAAAACATTAAGTGAAAGAAATATCTGCAAGGACTTTCACAGACTTTCACAGACTTTCACAGACTATGACATAACTAAGGACCCTTCAGAAGACATGCAGTAGGGGAATTGCTTTTTTTGGAGCTCATGAGTAGACTAAGCTGCCTATATAGACATGTTGGGAGTGAACTAATAAAAGGTATTGGTGAGTAGCAGCTGAAACACTGTTGCTGTTTTATGGTCTGATTTCTTCAAGGTCGTTTTCAAAAACAGCTTGCCTTGTTTTCATTCAAGAAAAAGGAAATGTGGTTGTGCAGCAGTGTTTATTTCCATCCAAATAATGTTCTGTGATTCTTAGAGACTTTCCCCCCATTTTTTGTTTAATGAAGAAAAGTGTTTCCACTTACATTCTCATAAAAAATAAAGCTTCCACTGAGCATAAAAAAACCCCCTAATCTCACCATGAGTAACACAGTATGCACAGCAAATAGATATTTTGCTTTCTTGGAAGAAAAATAACTAAATATAATTTAGAGTATTCCCGGGGTTTTTAAACCAAATTTTTTATTTGCCTACTAATGCAGAAATCACTAGTATAATAAGCAAAGATATATGGCTCATCATGTATAAAAAAATGACGGATTCAAGTAGAATTAACGGGGTTATTCTAGAAATAGAATAGAAAAAATTATTTGAGAAATAATTCTAGAATAGTTAGAAATAATGATTTCATCAGAAGCATAAAGAAGCCTGTGTTTCCCTAAGAAATTGCAGAAGTTTTCCACTGAAAGGTCTACCAAACAAACAGATGGGCAGAAGGAAAAGAAGCAGTGTTAGGAAAGATAATTCTGGCTACTTCAGGTGTCCTTCAGTGCTAACAGAAAGTCTATAAGAGTAAATTTTATCAATAACAACTTGTTGTGATCTCTGCATCACAGAAAACATCCTTCTTTAATTTTTTTTTAAATTAAAGCTAGTTTGGAATGCACTATCTGGTCTTATGATTAAAATTTTCTAAAAAGTGTTATAATTTTATTTTGTAACATGAAATAGCATAACTTTGAGTCCAGGATGCAACTGTAAAAAAATAATTTTCTCAGAGTTCCTATGATGCATAATTATTACTGTTTAAGAACTACATTATAAAAATCTAGGGCAAAATGACTTTACTCATCAGTATCCCATTACCAAAATGGTATGAAATTATTTGAATCTGCATGGAATAAGATTAAAAATCTTAAAGTACCAAGCTTGACAAATTGTTTAAGCATAAAAATGTCAGAGTCCTAAAATTAAATTTGATACAGAAATATTATAGGAATGTCTTTCATAAAACAGAAATTTCAGTTCTCCTTGTCATTCCTGCTGACATGATAACAGAGGCCCAGAGACCAAAAGAATTGTGCTGGAAAAGCACAAAATAATCTTACTTGCTTTATCATCACAATCCCTATTCCTGGGAACACAAAAGCATGCTGAGAAAAAGGTTTTAATTGCATATTGCATGGACAAAATAATGATTTCATTTTGCTCTTCAAAGTTGTAAGTGATATTAGAGTTGATTGGCACATATACAGCACATGAAACTTGGAAAGGCAAACAACTTAGGAAACCACAATGCCATCAGCTCTTGCCTTAAAAATTACACTTTCTGTAGGATGGGAAACCTCAACAAGCTCCTGTTACCTCTTTCGCTGAAGGCACAAGCAGTTTTGCACAAGATCCATTTTGCTAGGTCCACAATTCTAATCTGTATTCAAATTACACAGCCCTTTCTCTCACTGGACACCTGAGCTTTTTAGAGCAGGACCCTGAAAACCCCTTTAGTTTTGGACTGGTTGTAGCTAGAATCATTTCTCTCTGCTACATCTCCAAAAAGGGTCCTAAACAGTAAAAAAATAAAAGAAAAAAAAAAAAAAGAGCAAGCCTAATAATGTTGAACAAAGCCTGAAAATTCTCCAAGGAAACTGGCTCAGAAAAAAAACAGGTAAGACTTGTACACAACTCTTCTCCTCACTATGTGTTCAAAGGTGAGTTGTTGCTTCCAGGCATCTCAGCAAATTTCTTGTATTGCAGTGAACTGCAGCATCCTCTGGTCCCTGGGAGGATCTGAGTTTCTGCTGTAAGCTGTCTCTCTGCTCCTGACTGCACTATTTGTTTAAGCATGAGCTGAGGACTCCTGGGTCAGTACAGTGACTCTTGCCTCTCTTACCTTTCCATCTCAGTCCTCTTCTCCTCACAGGTCTTGATGCCTAAAAAAATCCAGAAGGTAAATTCAGAAAAGCAAGTAAAAGAGATGCAAATTCTATCACAAGTCTTTACAAAATCATCCAGTAAGGTCCTCTGTGTATACAGGTGTCAAAAACAATACTGAGCTGCAATGCAAATTTCTGTCCAGAAGAAAGGCATATCTCTCCTTGCAAAACCATGATCCTGACCTAATACCTCCCCAGAGCCCTTCTCTTAGGTCATGTCCAGAGCTACAATCTGTGCCAGACTGTCCCACAGAAGGAGACAGGGTAGCCACAGAGGGTGCCCAACTCCACTGTCCACAACTCTGCTGAAAGGACTAGCAATGTCTCAGGCTTCTGGTAAGCAGCTGGACTGAAATAAGAGGAGCAGCTTTCTAGCTGCAGGCCACTTAGAAAAGCTATAGGAAAAGAAAAAGTGAATGTTTTAGAAAGCAATTTGTAGACCAGCTGTTCACTGCTGTTCTCTGCTTGGATGGAGAATCCTTTTTTTGAAGTAGCTTAGAAAAAAAGATCAGTGGAAGTGTAAAATTTCATGTCAGAGTTACTGCAGCAAATTATAACCTCCCCATTTGTTTCCTCATCTTTCATTTGAGGCTTTATTGATTTTTTCTTCTGTTTCTGTTGTTTCAAAATGTTCAGCAACTACTAGCATCTCCTTAGCCAGCCTTCAGTCTCAAAGTACCTGTTATTTCTTGAGATTCGTAACTCTTTTTCAGATATCATATGTATAGTTCTCCAAGGCCTAAATTCATATCCTGAGTAACTTTAATAAAGTCAATGGTATTATTCAAACAAAATCTTGTCATATGCATTTTCTTTCTTTTTCCATTTAAAGGGAAATATGGTATTCATCTGTTAGTCCCATCTGTCCTTGGGACTCAATGAATCTAATTTTTCTAATGTCATATTCTGTGATGTAACTATGTGATGATTTTTCTAATGTCATAGTCTGTGATGCAACTATTTGATGTATATGAAGGTTCCTCGATCATCTTGATGTCAGCATTTTCTATTCTACAATCTGCTCCGTACCAATTCAAATGTTTACTTTGCCAAATGAGCTATTTCCCTAAGCCTCTTTTTTCATCACTGTCCTCTAGTTTTCCTTTTTTTCCTTAGTTGTCTGCATTCACTTTTCTTTCTTTCAAAATGAGAAAACTAAAAATAAATTGAACTAGGTACCTTTTCTTATTTGACAACAGACACTTGAAGTTAGGAGACAGTTGTTCACACTTTTAATTTGCAGTAATTTTATTCAAGAAGACATCGTGTCTTATGAACCTGCTCTAAAATGACTATGCTTAAAATATCCATGAATTCACTTTTTATTAAACAAAGGATTAATATTGGGGCAACAGACCACTGAAGACAGAGAGTGATTTATGGCTTTGTTTTTAAGAAAAAACTACCCCAAGAGACAAAGGAGAGTTAATTCATCAGGCATTAGGGAATAATTTAAACAAGTCACACTTATATAAACAAGAGTCAGGGAAACACTTCTAGATAATGGTCAGTGATTACAAGCATACATTCACTTTAGTGTGTATTTTTAACCTGATGTTTCCTGAAAAGACAATGTTCTGCAAGATATTCTAGATTGGCCAAGATGGAACGGTTATAAATTGAAAGAGTGTGGATTAAGACTGGATACTAGGAAAAAATACTTTATTGTGAGCGTGGTGAGGCACTGGAACAGGTTGCCCAGAGAAGCTGAGGATGCCCAAACCTGGAAGTGTTCAAGGCCAGGCCAGACAGGGTTTTGAGCAACTTGGTCTCATGGAAGACGCCCTTGCTCATGGCAGGAAGTTGGACCTAGATAATCTTCAATGTCCCTCCTAACCCAAACCATCCTATGATTCTATGATTCTGTGATTTTAAAACACACTTCACTTATAGCGTCAAACATTACAACATAACTGCAAAACCCAAGCAAATATCCATTAAAAAAACTGTAGTAACCTTGCTCAGAAATGTTGTACTGCTGTGCACCAAAGAGACATTATGTCAGTCTGCCTTTCACTTGATACACTATCTGGCTTTATGATCTGAATCTACAAGTTTTCAGTACAAGTATATGAAGATATGTACAGGTATATAATGAAAGATTTCTATGTGAGAGACAAGCTAAAAGATGGGTTTCCACAATAAAAATCTCCATTTGTAGTAGTGACTGATCTAACGACATTTAAATCTTTTCAGTGTTTTGACAGAGAAATGAATGTTTCTTTTGTGGCTTTATTTGGGAAGGAACACAAAGGAAGCCTGTAGGAAACTGAGCTTGAGTGGTCTTTAGCCACAAGACAGGAGGAAATTGGCCTATCAAGCTATTTAGTCCTTCCTGGCACCCTACATATTGGGTTGTTCAAATTATAATATCTGTATGGTGTTTAAAACTGCTTGGCAGGCAGAAATTAGTCTGCTCAGATTGCAATGCTTTATGATTTAAGTTAAATACTTCAACAGAAGAATAAACAAGAATAATGACTGTGGATGCTGACTGCTTGCTCAGAAAGGATTTTTAAAACACAGACTGCTACTCAGTGTTTGTGGGAAAGTAAATTTTCTCATGCAGCAGCCTGAACGCCATGAGACAAGATGGAAAACAACATTTGATAAACAATTCCTCGGTAAATAATTTGCACCTGCTGTTTGTGACTGGTATTTTGAAGAGGTGTTTTGAAACTGGTGTTGTTCTTCAGTTAACCTCTAGGGTTTAGGAGTGCTCTTCAACTAACCAATGGTTAAGTGCCTTTGAGCAGTGGTCTATAAAAATGTGTACGCTCTGATAAAGCAATCCTGCTCTTTCTTTATGCTTTCTGAAAGGCGTCCTCTGTGTCATTCTTCGCCCAGCCCTAACTCAACAGCGACAAATGACGAAAAAGGAACTGTGGAAATAATACTTCACTGAAAATTTGGTAATTTATCCACTTATTAGTAATCCTCCATTGTAACTCTGAGAGCTTAAGAAAGCAACAGGCTTGTTTGGAAAGAGTTTTCCAGTTCTCTCCTTCCTATGGTAGCTTCTGGCAGTTTTTAGCTACTGCCTTTGCAACTTTCCTGGATGTACTGTCTGAAAAATAGGAAGCTAAAGATGCTGCACTGGGAAATTAAAAGTGAACGGATCTTTTTGAACGTCTACTACTTAAACAGTAAAATGATTCAAAAGTTTGTAATGGTATTTTGCATCAAGGGAACATCATGAGGTATAAAATCATAATACCCTGCAAAGGCAAATGCAACAATTATATCTCTCGATTTTTTAAAAAATTCTTTGTATTTCATGGCAGATGGTGATGTTTATGTTGATGGATATATTAAACTCATCACAATCAGAAAAAGAAATATGAACACATATGCCTGTTGTGTAGCCCCTTGATATCATTATTACTATTCCTTAGTATTTTCATGGAACTCTGTACTGCTAAAATTGTATTAATGGTATTGTTATATACATACATAGTTACATACAGAATGGTGCACTGAGCAGATGACCTTGTAAATGCAAGATAATCCCCTAGAGCATGCAGTATTGGTATTTTCAATTGTGATGGCTTTCTTTCAAATATAGATGTTTAAATTCATTGAAATTTATCAGAATAGTAATCTATGTCATACTGAATTATTTCTTGTTGCCACCTAAATTTTAAAACCAAACCCAATTATTATAAACATTACAAGATGTTTCCCTTAATAGGCAAGGCATTTGGAATTTAGATGGCCATTTATGCCTGCTCCTTTTTCTTTGCCATCAATGCAGCTTCCATTTTTATTGACATATAGGGAGATTGTGTATCGTAACATTCTCTACTTTCAATTCATACAGAAATTTTAGTCTTTTAATTTGGCTAACACTAATAATACTGCTAAGCTTATGAGAATGTCCTTCTGTGCCTTTGTTTGGCACATTTGGTGGCAGAAACAGTGAAAAATATGTAAGCACTTTGCTAAAACATGGAACTAATTTCTTCAGGTCTATTGGATTGGATTTACTTTGTCTTTTTAGTAGACTGATTATATATATAGTATTTAATCATTAAAGGGAATGTATTTCTGAACAGCTCTTGAAATTCTGGAATATCATTGACATGGAAAGGAGGATTCAGAGCTCAATGCAGAAGACTAGGAAGAAAGTCTCACTGCTGGAGAATTTTCGCTTCCTGAGTATTCAGGACAAAGTCATTGTAGAGATGAGGTTCTGCTTAGAACCTGAATAGAAATTGCATTTCATATTTTCCTTTGATTTATGAACTGCTTATGAACCAAGGACAGATGTAAGTGCTGGGTACCTCCATTGCATCTCAGGCAATTGTTATAGCAGTGCCTTTGTAAGGAGGAGGAATTATCTGGTAACTTAGAAAGGACAGAGAAAATTTTGATGCAGTAGGTATCTGCATATTGAAAACACTCCCCAGCCTCCAATTTTGGAAATAAGTACCAGATGAATCCTGGTTAAATTTTGGGATGAGTCCCAGGAGAGCATTATCCCTCCTCTGAGGTCCATCTATTCACTTTTCTCCTGCTTTTTCCATTGCTCTCTTTTCTTTTGGGGAAAAAAAACATAAGTATCCAGCAGCAGGTGTCCTCTGACAGGTCTCCTATTATGAACAAGGGCATGAAACCAGAAATGCAGGGGACAACACAAAACTGCCCTATCCGAGAGTTTGGATGAAGCACTTCTCTCAGGTGCCAGTTTAGGAGCCAGGACTAATCATGTAAAGTTTATCCTGAGCCCTTCTGTAACAGATATAGCTGTGAACATTTACAAGTGGTAATATAAGATAACATATAATATTCTATAACAATAGAAGATTATTGAATAACTCTGATTTGAATCAGGAAAAACCCTTATGTGGAGTACTTTCAGACATCTGCTTATCACCTTTTATCACTGATCAATTCCTTGATTGTGGCTGAAGGTTTAACTAATGCTTTGTAAATGTGAGAAAATGGATGAGGGCAGAAAGAGTCCACTTGAACAGGTTTGGGGTGATTTTTGCACACCCACGCATTGCTTATTCCTTCTGTACTATCAAACTTACATAGCAATTATATGAAATTTTTTGTTGCCTTCTTGCAGTTTTTGTTTGCTTGTGCAAATTTCTCTACCCACAAACAGTCATGTTTTAGCAAGAAGTTTCAAATAAATTAAGCCAATGTTCAGAGTAGCTGCAGAAGTTGCCTCAAAAAAAAAAAAAAAGAGAAAAACATCTCTAGAAAACATAGAGCATAACATTAGAGATACTCAGGCAGAATTACAGCAATGGAAATGAAACTATTTTGGTTTCAAACATAGTCATATGGCTGTTCTCCGGTTCCAAAACCAATCCAATGTGTCTCCTTAGACTGCAGAGGAGTCATCTGGGAATTACTCAGACAGTGAAACAGAGAGTACTGGGGAACAAAGTGCTCCTGTGTTTGTTTTGCACTTCAGAAACGCCTATCATTGACAACAGCAGTACCCAGGGAGCAGGGAAGATAGTGAAATATAGCTCTCTGCAGACATTTGAAAAGTAAGGTTCAATTTTTCTTATGCTGACAAGCTGTAAGTTTTGTGTCATTTCAATTAAAAATATGGAATAATTTGCTCTTAATGGTTCATAGCAAGACTGTAATTCCATCAAAGTCCTCTGTATAAACTGAAACATTTGAGTTAAACTTGATTAATATTACTCTGATTCCAAAGTTGAGTAACAACTTAAACACTCATTTTCATTACACACACAATTTTTTTTGTCAGATGAATCCAGCAGAAGCAGAAATATAATGCACCCCCCTGAAATTAATATGATTTTATGTAAATGTTCCTTTATTGAAGCTAATTCAGCAAATACATACTCTTCTGCCAGCAACATTACTCATCTCATAGGAGGTATTTTCCTCCTGTCATGAGCACTTGGTATTCTGCTGCTGCTTCTCATTGAGACTTCAAAAATGGGATTTATTTCTATTATGTCCTTGGGAAAACTTGACTGAAAGACGGCCAGACTTCTTATTTGACCTGGCCAGGCTCTCTTTTTCATTATTTTTCATGAATTTATTTACAGCCATTGACTAAGAGTAGCATTTTGGAGCCTGGACAATCTAATAGGCTTTTGCTAATAGAAATGTCCACCTTCATTTCCTCTTGCGCAAACAAAAGTGATCCATTGGTGAGTTTGACACATTACTCATTTTAAAAGAAATTACAGCTTTTCACACTAGTTAGGTCAGACTCTCTAAAATGAGCTCCCCCTTGATTGTAACATTTATAAATCATGCAAGAGGTTCAACAAGTAGAATTTTTAAACTAATATAATTTCAGTTGAATATTCTGTCTTATCCTGGAGTCACGTAAATACTTATAACCGTTTAAGAAAATGTAGCTGCAATAAACATGAATCAAGTACATGTTAAGAAAATGTTGAAATAGGGGTTTTATTTGTTCTCAGATTTAATTGGTATTCCTATACCTAATGTCCAGATAACAGCAGAACAGGTTTAAACTGAAATGATAATCAATCTGGAGGGAACTTTTTGTTGTGACCGTTTTCGTAAATGTCCGAAGATGTCTACAGTTCCGCCACAGTTACAAAAAACTATGTTATTTTTTCCTTTCAGAGGGAATGATGGAATTCTTACAGCTACTGAGCACAGCCTAAGACTTGTGCAGTTTTCAATACATGAACTGTAGTACTTTCTGTAAAGCCATCCTGATTTTATGCAGTCAATCCAAATCCAGCTGTTGTGGAATGACCCTGGCTGAACACCATGTCCCCACCAAAGCTGCTCTATCACCCCTCTTCTCAGCTGGACAGGGAAGAGAGAATACAATGAAAGGCTCATGGGTGAAGATAAGGGCAGGGAGAGATCACTCACCAATTATCATCATGGATAAAGCAGACTCGACACATAGAAATTAGTTAGATTTATAGCAGATCAAATTAGAGTAGGGTAATGAGAAATAAAAACAAACCTTAAAACACATTCTCCCCACCCCTACCTTCTTCCTAGGCTTAACTTGATTTTCTCTACCTCCTCTCTTCTGGGGCCATGGGGGATGGGGGCTGAGGTCAGTTACTCACACAGGTAGTTTCTGCTGCTTCTTCTTTCCTTGGGGGAGGACTCCTCACACTCTTCCCTTGCTCCAGCATAGGATCACTCCCACAGGAGAAAATTCTCCATGAACTTCTCCAGTGTGAGTCCTTCCCATCAGCTGCAGTTCCTCACTAACTAGTCCAAAGTGGGTCCTTTCCATGAGGTGAAGTCCTTTCAGGAACAAACTGCTCCAATGTGGGTCCCCTGTGGGGTCACAAGTCCTGCCATCAAACCTGCCCCAGTGTGGGCTCTCTCCATGGGTCTACAGGTACTGCCAGAACTCTGTTCTAGTGTAGGCTTCCCACGGGGTCACATCTTCCTTCAGGCATTCACCTGCTCCAGCGTGGGGTCCTCCATGGACTGCCAGTGGGTCTCTGCTACCCCATGGACTTCCATGGGCTGCTAGGGGACTCACAATGTTCTTCACCATGGGCTGCAGGGGAAGCTCAGCTCCGGAGTCTGGAGGACCTCCTCCCACTTCTCCTTCACTAACCTTGGTGTCTGTAGGGTTCTTTCTTTTGTCCCCTCCTTAAATCTGTTATCCCAGAGGCCCTGTGACTGTCACTGATGGGCTTGTCCTTGGCCAGTGGCATGAAGTGTCTTGAAGCCATCTGGCATTGGCTCTGTCGGACATGGGGGAAGCTTCTTCATAACCCCTACTACCAAAACCTGGCCAGGGAAACCCAATGCATAGTGCAATGTTGAACTCAACTCTGAATCCTCTAAAACCATCCCGATCTCATCAGAATAAAACCAGGCTACTGACTTCACTGCCACTAGTCTTACCCAACAACCAAGTGTGACTCTAAATCTTTACCATTAATGTCCCCTCTCTGGATATTTCCTGTCTACACTAATACAAAATATAATTAGCTTCATTGCTTTCTTCTCCCATGTATTCCCCCTTCTCTATTAGAACCTCAGGCTGATATATTATGCAAATCAACTTAAATGTAATTGTTTTCTTAGCCTGGAATCAACAAAGCACATGATATGAAGAGAATACTAAGATAATTCTTGGTAGATAGAACTCCACCCTGTCTTATGCATGAATAAAATGCTAAGTATGTGCTGAGCATCCAGGACAATCACTGAGCTGAGGCATACCTCAAAGAAGCAGGTTTCTTACTTTTATATTTTTCACCTTTTGTGTTCTACTGCCTTTTTTTTCTCTAATATAAGTTTTTGCTCATTTTGGTATTTCACCTTTTTTTGCAAATTCATGAGCAAGTTTATGTTTTGCTGTTTTTATGCTTTGCTAGTTAATTTCCCTTTATCAGTTGACATTGTTACAGACATATTTTGATTTTTTAAGTTTTTGTTTCCTTAAAAATATAAAGCCTACAATGTCAGCTTCTTTTCCAATTTCTATTTGATTCCACTAGTGTCAGAATAAACTACTCTCATATTGAGATATTTTTCTCCTGGTTCATCCTCTGTACCTCTGAGAAATATGAGAAATTCTGTACATATGAAAACTCAATTTGTTTGTTTTTTCCTTTCTTGGCCTGTTCTAGTGCCAACTCATACTGTAAATTCTCATAAGGAGTTTCGTTTTCTGCAGCTTAGGATTTACTTGCCAGATTATAATGAAGCACCATTTAAAAAGTTCTTCAGTATCACTTTAGTATGTCATCTACACAAAGTAGATGCCTAAAATAAATCCAGATCTTGTTTTCTCACATGCAAATTTTTTATTACCCTCTATAGAAATTATGAATATTGTGGTAGTCATGAAAATCCTGTTGAACTCCATCACGATTTCTTTTTCATTCAGTCTAACAGGAATTTGTCTTTTCTGACTTTAGTTATCTGCAGTGTAGTCATCCTTATTTGAACTAGTCATCTGAACATCTATAGCTCATTGGGGAAAATTGCCAAACCTGAGGCCAAGTTCATCTCCCCACGTCATCTGCAATAGCGTGACACGAACTTCAGGTTTGAAGTATCTTTGTTGTGACTGTTCAGGGGATCCCCTAGCTTACATTGTGGATGTCTGCATTGTCTCTACAGAATTTCTTCTTCTTTCTCATGCCTGAGGTGATCCACTGCTATTCTTTCTATCTCGTTGAGCCATGCAGTAGACTGCAGAATCTCACTGTTTAGTTTCTTCTCACAGTGTTGAAATGACTGTTAGTGACACATGGCACCATTTTAGTGGCATTTGCCCCTTTGAAATTGAGATAGTTTTAGTAGTCTCCAAACTGCTTCCTCCTACACTGACCTTCAGTGTCTCTTGGGGAAGAACCCATGGAAGCAATGGGATAAGGTTTTTTTACATCTCCACTCTACTCTAGCCTCTCACTGCCTCTGCTCATTCTGGGAAGTAATAAAGTCCACAATAACAGTGGTAGCCTACTGAGGGATATGTAAAACAAGCCATTATACTTTTCTCATTTAAAACTGAGTGAACTTGCTAAACTAATTTCCATCTTGACTTCATTTCAAACAGAAAGGCAAGGATGGATGAGATGTTTTAATTAGCAGGCCCACTATGGATGCTGCAGTAGCAGGTAACAGATGCACCTTCAGCTGATCAATATGCTGCTCTGTAGTTTTCTTTACATGAGCATCCCAGCCTCCACCTCCAATACAGATCATCTTGAATGAACAGTTCAAATTATTCTCCAGGGACTCTTTTCAGAGGCACAATAGAATAGACAACAGCACAAAACACTGGCCTTTTCGGATGTTATACTCTCGCTTTAAATAATGCATTCTGTGAGGTCAAATCGTTACCTTCCAGGACTATCTATGTAGGAATATATTCCATAGCATTGATCTGTGGAGGATATATAGCTAGTGGGTTAATTACACAGTTAGATCATGTACTGATTAAAGTGACTCTGAAGCATTGACCTACTGCTAGAAAACAAACAAAAAAAAATAGAAGGTAGAGATTTAATATCAGACCTGCTGGAAGCTTCTGACATAATGATCATAAAGAATGACTTCATTTGATATCTTACGATGTACTATGGTGGGAAAAATAAATAGTCAAATATTGTAGGAAGCCTCTTAGGCTGCAATAAAGGGAAAAATTATTAGCATTTTTATACTTAAGTAGAGGGGAAAACTGAAATCAATTGATAACCATTTCAGGTTTGAAAGCTAAGCATAATAAAATACATTTTGAAAAGGAGCTGGTATATTCAAGTGTTGAAGGAAGAGTCAAAATAATGCCTACAATGTGCAGGAAGATTGAGAATTCCTTGAATCTTACAATGGATCTTTTATGAAGGAAGAATAAAGCTAACAACAGACTCCTATTTTATAAACTTTGCCCAAATAGAATAAAGATCCAAAATGAAAAGAAACATATCATATTCTTCTCTGATAGAAACATTTGCATCTTCAGTAGATTATTTTAGAGCACGGATCACACTCATCTATAGGGATAGGTGACTGTTCTTGTGTTGCCTTTTTTGGATGCAGAAGTTGCTGGTAATATTTATAGTTAAACTCTGTTTGTTGTTATTTGAACCAGTCATAGACCTTTACATCTTGTGTTGACAGTTATTGTCATGCGCAAGTACACTCTAAATAATCTGTAATTATTAATTAACCTTTTCTTTCAAATTATAGTGCTGCTCTGAAAAAATCATATCTAGAGGGTACAAATAACATTTCAGCCATCAACTCTACATGCTGGACGGCTTTCTACAGCAACACTGACTTCCAGATGCAAAACAAAAACACTGGATGGAGAAGGAGAATCATGAATATGAGCAGTGTGGTGCCTTCTGAGAAAGTGGCAGCAGGGAGTACAGCTTGACAGGTCACATTTAAGAATCATTTTAATAGTCAGGAACCGCAAGATTTTTAATATTATCTAAACCAGGGAAACTGCCTCCAGCCTATTCCTGGAATAAACATGAGCTTAATTTTTATTATGCTGCAATCCTTTTTTACCTTCCAGACATTCCTGTTGCAAGCTGGTAAACCTGACCTGCATAGAAATAGCATTTCTGATCCCGAAGGTGTGCAGAGTACATGCAGAATTTTTCCCATATTACCCACAAAAGCAAAAATTCTTTTAAAATTAAGTGTTAGATTTCCCATTATTGTGTGGGCTGCTTTGCAATTCATGCTATATTAGTTTTTGTGAAATCATTAAGACTTTCATTAGTTAGAGAATGGTTAATGGAAAGCAGTAATTATATTAATGGTAAAAGAAGAGGATTAATTTTTTGTCAGAACAGCAACTAGGAGCTCCAGCATGTTTCAGCTCCTTAGGTGAGAACATAATTTAAACCACCATGTCACCTGGTAGAGACAAAGACTTTAGGGAGCTACCATCTTATATATTTCCTTCTATCACAAGTAACTTGCTGCTCAAAGCAAAACAAAATCTTTAATTCCTTCAA
Organism: Vireo altiloquus; assembly: GCA_013396875.1. NCBI lineage: Eukaryota > Metazoa > Chordata > Aves > Passeriformes > Vireonidae > Vireo > Vireo altiloquus. Next base: position 93,927 of record VZRF01015587.1, read on the forward strand.
GTTTTAGATTGCCTCTTTTCTTATCTGGGAATATTGGACTAATATAAGGACTAATTTGAAACCTATAGCTTTATAAAATATTTTTTTGGATAAGAGTGGAAGATAAAGGCAGAGTCTTCTTAGAAGTGCATGGGAATAGGACAACTGACACACGTTAGAGTATGGGAAATTATAACCAAGTATTAGGAGGTTTGTTTGCTTGCTTTATACTGTAAGTGTAGGGCAGCCTTGATTTAATGAGACCTGTTTTGAGCAGGGAATTGAACAGGATGAACTCTGGAGTACTAACCTAAATTATGTTTCTATAATTCTAGCCCTGATTCAGGAAAAATATAATCCTGTACTTCCGTCTGTTGCTTAAGATAAAGATCTTTCTCTTGAGATAAATATTAGCTGTTAGTTAGGGTGGATTGAAATCTGTGGGAGGATGGGCATATATTTAAGTAGTGTTCTGAACTGGGATAGCTTCCTCCATCAAGACTCAGATACACAGGAAATTAAACTATATTGTGACAAATTTTGGTTATGAAGAATGAGTCAGCACAAGTTCTGTTTCTCTCTGTCTCTTTTTGCACACTTGTACAAAAAAAAGCACAAATAAAATTACTTCATGGGGATCATCATGAAGTCTTACAGTTGGAACAGTCCTACAGAAGGCCACTTAAATATATTGTTTAATATCCCCATACGGCTGCATTTCTTTCTTTCTCTTACTTATTTTTATTCTTGTTGCTACTATTCAACACCAAAACACCAATTAAACACTAAATACCTAATTAACCTTTTGCATAATTAATAGTTTTCTATTATGTGACAACATCCTTGATGTCTTTCAGGCTTGATTTTATTTTTTTCCTTTAAATTATAAAAACTGTTTTTCAGTTTCCTTATTTCTCTGTCATCTATCTCTCTTCGGATGGAGCCAACCCAACAGAAAAATGCTTAATTTCATAAGTGTGAAAATTTCTACATTCTACAGAATAATAAGATATGTTTTAGAGAAAAAGCATACCAACATATTAGCTTCATCGACATGTTGAAACAGACTTTTTTCAGTTTTCCAGATACTCTGTGTGTGTGTGTGTGTGTGTGTGTAGAGTGAGATAGGTAGTGGTGGAAAGAAAGATATTCTGGTATAAGATATATAAAATTTATATTTTTGTATTTTTTTTTTTAAATACTATGTTTCCTCTGTAATATTTCTGTTACAGATGGCAAATGAACCCAAATATGGAACTGCCACACATGACAGTAAATATCTACCTGTGGACCTATTTTAATTTCCATGTGTCCAAATTATATCAAAATTACTAAGGGAAAACAAGCTCAAGTTTATACTCACAGAGAATCAGCACCAATCTTTCTGTTTACTGTTGCCCTGAAATGGGGAGTACAAGTGACCAGGGATGAGATGGAAACATATCCCAGGAGGGGAGAGTCTTTACCTCCCTGCACCAGAAACCCTGAGGCAAAACTAGATATGAAAGAGTCTAACATCATGCAGGAGACGGCAGGATTGCCAACAAACTATGAAATCACATCTTCTCCTTCCTAGATCTGGCCAGACTCAGCATCAAAGTCACTGCAGCAGCAAGGCAGAGGGGTCATGCACAGATTCTTCTGATTTCCCTGATAAAGTGAGTAGCTAAAGCAGCCCTGCAGGTGGGCTAGGGAGGGAGGCGGAGGATGGCAGTGGGGGGGACTCCACCTTGTTAATATTAGTGTTAAACCACGCTGAGGAGAGTACTGTAGAATTATATACTTCTATTTGAAAGGAGTTTGCTCCTGCTCTGATTTCATGTGTGATTGCCGCTGAGTCATCAGTAAATTTGCAAACATTTCTCAATGTGAAAATTCCTCAGCAAGTTTGCAAATGACTCCAAGCTGAGACATGCAGTTGACGCAACAGAGGAAAGGGAAACCATCTAGGCATTTTCTGTGGAAAATATAAGCGGAATTTACAGTTGTTTAATGTTTTACACAATTCTATGTATTTGTAGCAATTCAACAGAACAGACTAATAGCAAATTATAATTCTTAATGACACAATGGAACTCGCAAATAGTGCTATGTTATGCCAAAACAGCGTTACCTTCTACTGCATCTTCACCTCTGCAGAAATACTATCAACTCTTAGGCAAAACACCAATTATTTAAAGCCATGGCTGATATTTTTGGGTATTTTCTATATCTTTGCACATAGGATTCAATTTTAAACTGTTAATCCAAAACACATAGCCACCAGACCTACCTATTTTTTCTCCGTAATTATTTTGCAGGAATGTCTA
>VZRF01015588.1:0-10365 GCA_013396875.1 Vireo altiloquus
ACAAACCAGTACAAACCAGTGTGCATCCCCTGGCTCCTCCTTCCTCTTCCTCCTCTTCCCGACCACCTCCATCCTTTTCCTTGGACGCATCCAGCCCCTCATCCCAATTCCCCATGGATAATTTCCCTGGATCCTGCCAGGACCCTGCAGGGACCCCACAGATCCAAGAGAGGTCCCAGTTCCCATCCCGTTGGGTTTTCCATGGAAAATGTAGACATTCCATGAATTATTTATAGCCTCTCCCAATCAAAGGCGAGGCTCAGGTGCTCCCGTTCGTTTCCTGGATCCCGCCGGTGCCAGGCGCGGGTTTTTAACGAGGCTAATTAAGTGCTTTTAATGAGAGACGCTGATTAAAGCTCCGTATCCATCGCTGCGTCCCGGGTGGGATTGAAAGGAATGGGATAATGCAGGTGGGGATGCTGCTCCAGGTGGGAAAACCACCCAAAAATGGGCCAAAATAAAGAAAAAACTCCGAGTTTCCAGCGCCATTTTCCGCAGTTTTCCAAGGAAAATCATTGCCGTGGCCTGGAATGGGGTTTGGGATGCACTGGGGGATGGAAGATGCTTCCCATCCTTTCCCAAACTCATCCCTATGGAAAAATGGGATGATCCCTGCCCGTGCTTGGGATCGTTGCCACCTCCAGGCTCAATCCAGGAGCATTCCCAAGCTGGAGCCACAGGAACTCCTGTGAGAATCGGGAATCGATGGCTTGAGCACGTGTTATTATTAATTAATTAACACTCATTAGGGGGGTCATTAATTATTCATTGGAGTTAACACAACCCTCGCTCCTCCAACTGCATCCCAGCTCCTTCTGCTGTTTTCCTTTGTTATCCGAAGGAATGGAAACACTTCCCAAAATTCAATTCCCAATTTCTTGGGAAGTCAGGCTAGTGAGGGATTAGTGGGAATGACCCTATAAAAATATGGAAACACTTCCCAAACTTCAATTCCCGATCCCATGGGAAGTCAGGTTAGTGAGGGATCAGTGGGAATGACCTTATAAAAACAGGGAAATGCTTCCCAAACTTCAATTCCCAATCCCACGGGAAACCAGGGTAATGAGGGATCATTGGGAATGATGCTGTAAAAACATGGAAACACTTCCCAAACTTCAATTCCCAATCCTGTGGGAAGCCAGGCTAGTGAGGGATCATTGGGAATGACCTTATAAAAACATGGAAATGCTTCCCAAACTTCAATTCCCAATCCCTTGGGAAGCCAGGCTAATGAAGGATCACTTGGAATGACCCTATAAAACCACGGAAAGGCTCCCCAGATTTCCATTCCCAATCCTCTGGGATCTGCAGTGGGATCACTGGGAATGGCATCGGTCAGGGACTGGGGGAAATTCTGGGAATTTTGGTGCTGGAATTGCCCTCCCCGTGCCTGCCCCATCCCCATGAAAAGGAGTTTAGGGTGGAAAAGGAGACCTGGCCTGGGGGATTCATTCCAGGCAAGAATTCCAAGCTGGAAAAACCCTTGGAAGGGCTCGAAGAGGGGCGGGGAAAAAAAAATCGATGGAAAAAGAGGGAGGGAAGAGATGAAAGCCCAAAGCTGCGGAGAAATGGAGGGATTTAATCTGATTTGGGAATTGTTGTCCCCATGGAATGATGTGATTAAGGATCGTTCAGGAGCAGCGATAAGGAAAACAGGGATAAGGAAAACAGGGATAAGGAAAACAGGGATTCGAGGGGTTCCAGAGGCTCTTCCCGGGTTCCCAGATCCCAGAATGGACTGGGAAAGCTGGGCTGGGAGAGCTGGGAAGGGCAGAAAGAGGGAAAAAGGGCGTGGGGATCTCTGGGGTGGGGAAATTGGGATTGGGAATGGACCAGGGATGGAGCCCTGTGGAGAAAACTGGGATGATCCCAAAGGAAAATGTGTCTGGGAAGGCTGGGAGGGGCAGAGTGAGGGAAAAGAGGCGCGAGGGTCTCTGGGATGGGGAAATTGGGATTGGGAATGGACCAGGGATGGAGCCCTGTGGAGAAAACTGGGATGATCCCGAGGGAAAATGTGTCTGGGGAGCCTTGGAAGGGCAGAGTGAGGAAAAAGGGGTGTGGGAATCTCCGGGGTGGAGAGGAGGGGGAAATTGGGATTGGGAATGGACCAGGGATGGAGCCCTGTGGAGAAAACTGGGATGATCCCAAAGGAAAACTGGCCTGGTTGGGACAGAGCAAGGAAAGCGGGATAAGGACATGTCCAGGATGGAGAATGAATCGGGAATGGAACCTTGTGGAGAAAACTGGGATGATCCCAAAGGAAAATGTGTCTGGGAAGCCTTGGAAGGGCAGAGTGAGGAAAAAGAGGTGTGAGGGTCTCCGGGGGGGAGAGGACAGGAAAATTTGGATTGAGAATGCACCAGGAATGCAGCCCTGTGGAGAAAACTGGGATGATCCCAAGGGAAAACTGGTCTGGCAAGCCTCGGCTGGCCAAGGAATCCCCACGGTGGGGGAACACCAGGAACCAACCCTGTGAAAAACCGGGACGAGGACTCTTCCCAAGGCCACTCCCGGGGCTGTATATATTTTTTTCCCATTCCCGTTTTCCCGGCGGCTCTGCACACCTCGCGGAGGAGGCTCCTTTATCCCATTAGTGTCTCCTCGGATTAGGGATGCGCTCGCTCTCCCGCCGGCGGCCGAACGCCAGGCGCCGGGAAAACAGCATTAGAGCCTCACCAAGGATCCCTAACGGCATTAGAGGGGCAGAGCTGGAGGTGCCGAGTGACAGGGAGCTCATCAGGGCCGGGATGGATGGAAATCCCATTCCCGGAGCCGGCGGGAGTGGAGCCCTCCCTTCAAGGGAAAAATAATTAGCTAATTGGGAAGGTCTGGATTCTCTCCTCCTGTCTCGTTCCTCAGAGCTCCTCGGGGTGAGAGGAGGAGGTGGTGAGGAGGGAAAGCTGAATCCTCCCATCCTGCTTTTCCTAGCCCCTTTTGGTGGCTTGAGTGTTGGGAGTCAGGAAAAGCTTGGGAACTTTTCCTGCTCCTCTGGGTGTTTGTTTTACCCTCAGAGCTCCTCAAAAAAGGCTTGGCCTGCGAACCAAGCTCGTGGGAGCATTTACCCCAAATTCTGGGTGAGCTGAGAGCACCAAAGGAATGAGGAGATGTTGTTTAGTGCACCACAGAGTGTGGAGTTGGAGTTTTTAGGTTTTGCTCTATATATTATATAGAGCCAACATGGAGATTTTAGGGTGTTGGCTTCTCCTTCTTNATATTGAGGATTCCCAAACCGCTCATTCCTGGGAATTCCGGGGATAAAATCCAGGGTCAGAGCTGCTGGGCTCTTTCCTGCCCTGGGCTGCAGCAGAGTTAATTGGTGATGGTTGGGAGGCCGCGGGGTTGGACTCTGTTGGGAAGGGAAGCTGTAAAAGCTGAGTGTCCACAGCCGTAATTCCTTCATCCCGCATTGATCCCGCGGCCTCTGCTGCCCGCGGATCGGCCTGGGGGATGTGCTGGGCATCGATCCTGGGCACCTCGGCCAGCCCGGAGCATCCCCGGCTCGTGCTGGGAGCAATTCCCAGTCTGATTCCAGCCTGGATAATCCCCGACCCCGGCTCATTCTGGGACCGAAATCCCAGTCTGATTCCAGCCTGGATAATCCCAGGCCCCTGACTGTTCTGGGATCGAATTCCCAGCCTGATCCCAGCCCGGAGCATCCCCGACCCCAGCTCGTGCTGGGAGCAATTCCCAGTCTGATCCCAGCCTGGATAATCCCCGATCCCAGTTCATTCTGGGACTGAATTCCCAGTCTAATTCCAGTCCGGAGCATCTCCAATCCCTGGCTCATTCTGGGAGCAATTCCCAGTCTGATCCCAGCCTGGATAATCCCCGATCTTGGCTCATTCGGGGACTGAATTCCCAGTCTGATTCCAGCCTGGATAATCCCCGATCCCAGTTCATTCTGGGGCTGAATTCGCAGTCTGATTCCAGCCTGGATAATCCCCGATCCCAGTTCATTCTGGGAGCAATTCCCAGTCTGATTCCAGCCCGGAGCATCTCCAATCCCTTTTCATTCTGGGAGCAAATTCCCAGTCTGATTCCAACCTGGATAATCCCCAATCCTGGCTCATTCTGGGAGCAATTCCCAGTCTGATTCCTACTGCCCTGGGAAAACCACTGGAGCTCTTTGGATCGTGGATCCGACATTCCCAGTCCAGGAATGACGAATCCCATCAACAGAATCATCCAGACTCTGAAGGTGGAGAGGGGATGTGTCCACATCCCGAATTCCAGAGCCCTCCAGTCCCTCCCATCCCCCCCGTTGGGGCAGGATGTGTTCAAAAGCCTGGCTTGAATCCCAGGATTTTTCCAAGCCCTCATCTCTCCCGAGTCTCCATGGATGTTTCACGCATTCCTTTGCCTCAATCCGCAGTGTTTGGACCAAAATAATGCTCCTTCCCAGCTCCTCCGCAGGCGGATTTTCTCAGGAAGTATAAATATCCCAACACCCACCTGCCCAGGCGGCGAGGGGAGGCAGAATTCCAGCCCCGGCACTGCTGGGAATGACGGGAATTCTGCGGCTGGGACAGGCCCTGGATTCCCGGAGAAGTGTCCGAGGTTGGAGCAACCTGGGAGAGATGGGATGGGATGGGATGGGATGGGATGGGATGGGATGGGATGGGATGGGATGGGATCCATGGGATGGGATCCATGGGATCCATGGGATGAGATTTAAGGTCCCTTCCATGCCCAGGGACACCTCCCTCTATCCCAGGCTGCTCCAACCTGTCCTTGGGCACTTCCAGGGATTCAGGGACAGCCACAGCTCCCTGGGAATTCCATCCCAGCCCCTCCCCACCCTCCCAACCAGGAATTCCTTCCCAATATCCCATCCCTCCCTGCCCTCTGTGTCCTGTCCCTCCAGGCCCTCCTGCCCAGCACATTCCCAGTGCCCAGGGCTGCTCCTGCAGCACCCACGGAGGGGTGGGAAAACAATCCTGGAATGCTCTGGTTTGGAAGGGGATGAGCTTCAGAGTCGCTTCCCACCTGAACCATCCCAGGATTTTAATGCTTCCTCTTTCCCATCCAGGTGGGATCTGCTCCTTCTTTCTCATCCAGATGGGATCTCCTCCCTCCTTTCCATCCAGGCGGGATCCACTCTCTCCCCCCTCCCCCCCCCCGCCGGATCCCCTCCCTCTTNCACAGAGCACACAGGGTCACCCTCACCCCCCAGAACCTCCTCCTTTCCCAGTGGGATCCCCGTGCCCTCCCGTGCCCATCCCGGTACCACAGAGCCCTCGGGGTCACCCTCACCCCGCAGACCCTCCACCTTTCCCGGTGGGATCCCTGTGCCCTCCCGTGCCCATCCCGGTACCACAGAGCCCTCGGGGTCACCCTCACCCCGCAGACCCTCCACCTTTCCCGGTGGGATCCCTGTGCCCTCCCGTGCCCATCCCGGTACCACAGAGCCCTCGGGGTCACCCTCACCCCGCAGACCCTCCACCTTTCCCGGTGGGATCCCTGTGCCCTCCCGTGCCCATCCCGGTACCACAGAGCCCTCGGGGTCACCCTCACCCCGCAGACCCTCCACCTTTCCCGGTGGGATCCCTGTGCCCTCCCGTGCCCATCCCGGTACCACAGAGCCCTCGGGGTCACCCTCACCCCGCAGAACCTCCACCTTTCCCGGTGGGATTCCCGTGCCCACCCGTGCCCATCCCGGTNCCTTCTTTCTCATCCAGGTGGGATCTCCTCCCTCCCTCCTTCTTTCCCATCCAGGTGGGATCTGCTCCTTCCTTTCCCATCCAGGTGGGATCCACTTCCTTCCCATCCAGCTGGGATCTGCTCCCTCCTCCCTCTTTCCCATCCAGGTGGGATCCTCTCCCTCTTTCCCATCCCGCTGGGATCGCTCTCTCCACCCCTGCCCACCTTTCCCGGTGGNGCCGAAAATTATTATTAATTTCCGAGCGAGCATATGCTGCGTGCTAACAACCCCCGTGCCGTGCCAGAAGGGCTCGTCCCATCCAGATGGCTCAACCTGCCTGGGGAGTGATTCCCGCCGAGCTCCGAGCGCTCAGGGATGCGGGAAGGGAACATTCCCTGCCCGGATAGCAGCGGGAGCACAGCCCAAGGGTGACCGGAGGTGGATTTGAGTGAAACCGGAGCCTGTGTGGACATCCAGGGGACAGGGACAGGGATGTGGCAGCTCCGGAGAGAGGAGAGATCCCGAGGGATGATGAGGAATGTCGTTGTGGGGGGATAAACGGGCTGATAAAAGTTAATTAAGGAAGGTTTTGTTCCCGAGTTAATCAGGGAAGGTTTTGTCCCAGCCCATCCCTCCAGCATCCCATGGGATGCTGAAAGCTCTCCCTGCCCCTCTCAGCTCCCTGTTGAGGTTCCCTGGATTTGTATTCCCATAAAAGCTGGATTGTTTTCCTTGCTGTCCTGCTCGGAGAGGCCTTTCCCTGCTGGACCCATGAATTCCCAAAGCCATGTAGGGACACTTTGGCACAGGGAGCTCAGGAATTCTGCTGCTGCACTCCCGGAGCCATGGGAATCACAGGGAGAGGCTTCAGTGGGAATTCAGAGCAGCTTTTCCTCCTGGATTTGTGGCAGCCACATCCCAAAGAGCAGGTGTGGAAGTGGAGGATGAGTTCTGGATTCAGGCTGAGAAAACCTCTCCAGCTAGGCACGGGATGGGCTTGCTGTCCCAAAAAAATTGATATTTGGGGGGATAAGGGGCAGAGGAAGGGCTGAGCACAATTCCTGGAGAAATATCGAGGCACGAAAGGAGCAGAAGCTGCAGCAGCTTTGAGGTGGAGTGTGGTCATGACTTGGCAGTGAGTTTTTGAGAAATTTCAGAGACAAGCTGGAAAAAGCATTTTCTTTCTAACCTGTCTTCAATTCTAAATAGTTAACTCCATTTCTAAAGGGAGCTCTCTGTAGTTCCCAGAAGAAAAGAATGTAAATGTGAGAAATGTTTATGGTGAGGTGTTTGCCTGACCAATTGAAGGTCTCCTCTCTGTTCTTGTTGTGCATTCCATTCTGGTGCTGGACAGACAGACAGACACAGAGGTGATCACAGCTCCTGAACCTGCTGGAGGAAGCTGCTTAATCTCTCTCTCAATCATCCTTTTAATAATATCTATCTATAAATGAAACCTTCTGATCATCAATCCATGAACTCTGAGTCTCTTGTGGAAGCACAATGCCCTAGCTAGGACCAACAACAACATCATCTTTCTACAGTGGAGACTTTTTCCTGGATTTCCTCCATCCCAGCCCTTCCAGGGGGGATCCCAGGATGTTCAGAGCCTGAAGGATCTGAGGCTCAACCCCTCAAGCTGAGCACAGGGAGGGGGAATAAAAACCTCATCGCACCCAATTCCCGAGGTGTGGGGCTCCAAAAACCACTCCCTGATCCCAGATTTCCTGGGGGGCATTCCCTGGAGAGGATGATCCATGGAGCAGCTCCGGAGGCTGCTGAGCCAGCCTGGAGATGATTCACAGCCCCGGCGCTGCCGAGCGCTCGTGCATAAGGAAGCAATAATGGAGATGGAGCGAATCCATCGCCTCCCAGGGATTTATGGAGCGCGACCACAGCTCCAGACCTTTGGGGCTCACATCTCACAGGGCTCGGCAGCGACTTCTGTCCAGCTCCGAGCTGTTCCTGAACCAGGGAAAGAGGAAAAGGGCACAGGGAAGGTTCTGAGAGCTGCTGGTTCTGTTTTGGGATGAGGAGCGTCCGGGGAAAGGGAATGCTGATCCCACTGGAACCAGGAGCGGGATGGAGCAGCCTGGGAGGGCAGGAAGGGCAGGGAAGGGCAGCTCTGGGTTTTATTTGTTCTCTTTTGGGATGAGGAACTCCCGGGGAAGGGAGAGGAGTTACCTGGTCATGGAATGCTGATCCCACTGGAGCCAGGAGAGGGGTGGGGCAGCCTGGCAGGGCGGGAAGGGCAGGGAAGGGCAGCTCTGGGATTTATTTGTTCTTTTTTGGGATGAGGAGTGCCCAGAGAAGGGAATGCTGATCCCGTTGGAACTAGGAGCAGGATGGAGCAGCCTGGCAGGGCAGCTCTGGGTTTTATTCTTTCTCTTTTGGGATGCGGAGTGCCCAGGGAAGGGAATGCTGATCCCACTGGATCCAGGAGCAGGATGGAGCACCCTGGCAGGGCAGGGAAGGGCAGCTCTGGGTTTCTCCTGGTGGATCTGCTCCCGAGGGAGCTGGGGGTGTCGGGATGAGTCTGTGCATCAGCGCCTGCAGTAATCGAGTTAAAAACCCAATCACTGACTCACAGATCCACTTTTCCATCATTCCGGGCTCACTGACACCCCAGACTCCCTTCTGTTTCCAATTAGCTCGGCTCTCCTGGCCCTGTGCCAATGGAATTCGTGTTCTCGTCATCCTCACCCCATTCCCTGAGCACGCAGCCCCCGGAGCCGAGGGAAAATGGGAAAATTGGGGAGAACAGGGAATGGGATCACGGAATCACAGCATAAACCTGAAACCCCACGGGCAGGGACTCCTCCCTTCATCCCAGGTCGCTCCAAGCCCTGTCCAGCCTGGCCTGGGACGCTGCCATGTCCAAGGTTTGGATCCCCCACGGATGGAGCTGCTCATGCTCCATGGGGATGAGGAGAGCCTGGGAAAGGAGCAGAACCAGCAGGTCCTGCAGGGAACAGCAGAGCTGTCCCGAAATTCCCCTCCCCAGGCTCCACCACCTGCCTTTTCCCCTTCCAGGCCCATTCCTGAGAAGCCAATTCCCATTTTTTCTCCCCCATTATTCTTTAACCCATATCCCATAATTGCAGCCATCATCCCTTTTCCGTCCCCAAAGCCCCATTAGGGTCGGGCCTGGTCCCTCCTCCCTCCCTGCCTGAGTGCTTCCTGACCCTTCTCCAGAGCTTCTTCCTCCTGGAATATTGATCCCAAATCCCCCTCAGGGAGAGGATCTGCTCTGCTCCATTTTCCTGCTGCTGCATCTCCACAATCCCGAGATTTTCTCCCTCTCCGCTGAGCCCAATGGGGCTGGGATTGGGAATTCCAGGATTGGGAATTCCAGGATTGGGAATTCCAGGATTTCAAGAGCAAACATCAAAGAACGAGAGGAAATGCCTTCAAACAACCATTGGGAATTCCAGGATTGGGAATTCTAGGATTGGGAATTCCAGGATTTCAAGAGCATGAGAGGAGATGCCTTCAAACAACCAACCTGGGCAGGTGGCAAACAGCATCTCACACATGCTGGGAGCGGAAAAATGGGGGAAAAAACCGCCAAACCCCTCATTAGCACACCCCAGAAAGCCCAAAATCAGCCTGAACCCCACACTGGGCTTTTCATGCCTCCCCAGCTCCCCCCTCCAGCTGCGTGTCCCAGAGGTGGGATTTGGGATGGAAAAGCTGCTCCCGGCTGAGCTCCCACCAGGAATGACCCCAGGCGCCCTCGGTCACCCTTTGGTGTCACCCTCGGGGACAGGAGGAGCCTGTCGGAACCTCCTGAGCCGTGAAAACGCTGAAAGACAAAGAAAAATGAGATCCTTGAGGGCTTTTATTCCAGCCGGGAGCAGGGCACTGCTCCTCCGCATCCCTCCGGATCCTCAGCCTCCCTCTGCCGCCGGACTCGCTCCGTTCGCGCTCCTGACAGCTCGGCCGAACCCCTGCGCACCCCCAGACGAGAGCGGAACGCGTGCTGATCCATTCCAGACCCGGGAAAAGCCGCTGGAATTCCAGCAGGGGAGCCTGGGCGGCCGCACCTGGATCCGCCGCTCGGCCCCGCGGGGCTGCGGGGACGGAGGGGACAGAGGGGACAGAGGGGACAGAGGGGACGGAGGGGACAGAGNNGGGGACGGAGGGGACAGAGGGGACGGAGGGGACGGAGCGGACACGGCCCAAAGCGAGCCGGGAGACGCCGTTTGGAGCGAGATAAAACTGCTGGCACCGCCGAGGAGCCTCACCCCTGCTGCTGCTGCTGCTGCTTTCCCTCCTCCACCGCCTCACCCCCGCGGCTGCTCCCCCAAACCCGCGGGATGCGGCAGGGGAAGGAGATTAGGGCTGGTTTCCTTTTCGGCGGAGCGAGGAGAGTAATCCCTCCTCCTCCCCCCAAGCTTTTGAAAGGCGCATCCTGGCGCTTGATGCTTCCTGACATTAATATTATCGTCTCCAAGCAGCCGCAGAGCTCGCCTGTCGCCCGCGATTAGGGCGCTGACACAGATCGGTGCAAGATTTCACAAGCGGCTCATTACGGCTGACTCGGGGCTCGGCGCGGCTTATATAACTCATCTTGCATAAACCTGTCACCCGCAGGAGCTGCTCCGCCAGCCCTGCCCCGCCGGGGATGCTCGCCCGGGGCTACTTCAGGGCGTTTCGAGGCCACCGAGGGCTCGCCCGAGCTTCCCGCGCTCGGGGAGGGTTTTTGGGGGGAGTTCTGGGGA
>VZRF01015590.1:0-17844 GCA_013396875.1 Vireo altiloquus
ACTCATTCCCCCTCACATATTCCCCCCTCACTCATTCCTCCTTCATATTCCCCCTCACTCATTCCTTCTCCATATTTCCCCTCACACATTCCTCTTCCATATTCCCCCTCACAAATTTTAGGAACTCCATTCTGAAGCTCAGAATTCCTTAAAAAACTGGCTAAACTTCCTGGTAATTTTGGAACTAAATAGCTGTAATGTTTGCTGTTGAGTGCATGCAGTGCTTTCCATAGCTGGAGAAGCAGTGGGTTCATGAGGAGGTTATTTGAAATCCCTAAAAATGTGATGTTCTTAGCTGGAGGGATGGGAGGTGAGGGCTCTGGACGAGGATTTCCCAGGTGGATGGTGTGTGGAGCAGCTCCCAGGAGACTCAAGTACCCCACAAGATTCATGTATGCTTTTATCCTGGTGTTTCCTTTACATGTGGGATCTCATCCCACTTTTATCCTGGTGTTTCCTTTACGTGTGAGATCTCATCCCACTTCTATCCTGGATCACCAAGGCTGCTTGCCTGTAAATAGCCAAATCCTGGTTGGTGATTATGGGAGGAAGGGAAGAGGGAATCCAGGGGGATGTGTTGGGGAGAGGTTTATGGTAGTTCTGTGCTCAATCCCAGAGGGATGTTCACTGGGATGAAGCCACCCCAAAGGGATTTGCAGCACTCTAGCATGCAGAGCTGATCTTGTCCTGCATCTCAGGTACGGCAAAGGTTAAACTTCAGCAGCTTCCCAAAAAAAAGGTGGAGCTTCCATCAGCCCCTTCCACCCTCGCCAGGCGCCGAGCACAATCCGATGATGACTATTGATCCCTTCCTCGCCAGTTTTTCCCTGGCTCTGGCCTTGATGTACGGATAGCGCCGCAGTCCCGCTCACATAAGGCTCCATCTTGATCAGGGGCTGAGATGAGATCCTGGGATTTGATAAAGATAATTGATGGTTCACAGGGAATTGGAAAACAGTTCCGAGAGCGGCGGCTCCACCTGGAAATGTGCCTTTTGTTTTCCCAGCTCTAAACCCCACGGCCACGGGCCCTGAGCCAAACACATGGGATTAAACACAAAGGGCAATTTTTATCCCAAAATAAACCACTTGGATTAATAATTACAACTTTAATTAATTTATAACAATATTAAAAGGATTAGGCAACAGGATTAAGGTATCGCTCAGCACAAGCTCTCTTTGCCCAATTAAACACTGAAATAATAGTAAATTACAAGGAAATTATTAATATTTCGCATAAGATTCCTAATTGTTAACACACAATTAAAAATCCTGCACTTAGAAGTGCAGTAACACAGAAAAATACTGATATTCTGCTATTTTATATCAAATTGAACGCTAAAGTCAGACTGAAGAGAGATTGCAGGTAACTGAATTTTAGGATACCTGATTGTTGATTTTGGGATGATGGGAAAATATTAATATTTTCCCAGGTAAATTCTTGCTAGTACCAGAGTCTGGCCCAAAATCCCCCAATTGATTCCTCAGTACAGGTTATTTAATTATCTTCTTTTCCTTTAGGAACAGATTTGGGTCTATAAGGAGAGACTGAAATATTCCATTGTTATTGATTAAATCTTGGGATTCATCATAAATATTTAGAGCTGCATTTCAGAAATACTTGTAATTTTTGTACCTAAAACCTGGGTCATTTGCACCAGAAGATTAAAGAGAAATACAAGTTATTTTGGGTTTATTTCAAAGCAAGAACTGCTTTTAAGCCTGGGCTGGAATCAATAATGTTTGGTCCTGGGTCCTTCCAGAATTAAAATCCCAGCAATCCAAGCATTAATTGGATTGTGCAGGGCTGATTTTATTTCAGTCCTGGATGCCTTGGCAAAGTTTGATTTATATGGAAGGCAGAAAAGGATTTAATATTCCATTTGGAATGAATGGGGGCTTGTCTTAATTAATTACAGAGTAAAAGGTGCTGTTCTTTAAAGCAGTGTTTTAAAGGCGTTTATCCTGCACTCCTCACCTGCATTTCCTGGTCCAGGTGAGGCAGGAACTAACCCTAAATGTCAGAGAATTCCCTAAATGTCAGAGAAAAGGGAACTGCTGAGTATAACCTTAACTGGATAGGCCAAAGGCCTTTCCTAAACATGCCAAATAACAGATGAAGGGATTTGCGGTGATTTATTTATTAAATTAAATTATTAAAGGTGATGAAGCTACTGGGAGTTAATAGAGATTTCCATTATATTGCTTCCAAAATAGGGATTTCTTTTTAAAAGCATGGTAAGAACATTTTTGCTCTCTGTTATCCATGACTTTTCATCTGTGGCTCTGCACTCATCTGGGAAGGAGTTACAGAGTCACCTCCTCCTTTAGTTCCCAATCTTCGTGTGCAAGGCTTGGAGCTGATAGTTCCCTGTCACTATTTTAAGGGTTCCCTGTCACTGTTTTAAGGGTTTTTAAGGGTTCTCTGTCACTGTTTAAGGGTTGCCAGGCTGGGCATTGGAAGGGCAGTGCTGCTCTCCCAGTACAGTACAGGAATTTTTGCCCCCTTTCTTTAAGGAACCCCTGGAATATGGAATGATAAATATCAGCTAATAAAGGGGATCAAATATTAGTGGATGTCTGCAGGAGGGCATTATCAATTTAAAATACGCATTTCACCGCATTTATTAATATAAAATTGATCCAATGTGGATTTTTTATGTCACCTTTAGTGGAGTATTGCTGCTCAGTGAGACTTTCCCAAATGCTGGACTTGGAATGTGGTTGTTGGAGTAGCTGGAGTGTATCCTGTGGTGCAGGGGGGCAGCTGCAGAAGTCCTGTGGGCTCCCATTCAAAACCTGGGCAGAGGGCAGCTGGAAGCAGCTGCATTGGGTCCCACCGTCCTTGTCGGGCAGAATTAAGACATTTCCAAAGTGGTATCACAGAGATTTTCCCAGAATTTGCACCCTGTGTTCATACAACTGCTCCGGGGTAACTTGGGATATTTGGAATGAGCAGCAGTGATCTGTGTTGGCTTCACTTCCTCGTGGAAAACACAAGCTGAACACCACAAGAATCCTGGCTGGAAAGGATTAGCATCAATTAGAGAAGCACTTCCTTTAAATAACAAAGCAGCTGGATTCCCTGAAGGATTTGTACTTCTTGGAATGTATTCCAGGAGTAAAAAGAGCAACAAGTGTGCTGCTCCTATTGATTTTCTACCTTTGTCTCACCCAAACATGCTTTATTGACAAGTATTCTGTGCTTGTTAAGTGCTAAAGAGTGGGATGGGGCTAAATGTGGGATCAGCTAATTAACTGGGGGGATCCCATTAAAGAGAGATTTGGGGTTCGCTCACCTTTTCCACAAGGAATAAATTAATGTATTAATGGGTTCTTAATATATCAGGCTCATTCCAGGTGCACCACACTGAGCAGGGCTTTTAATAACCCGAGGATGGGCACAGGAGCACTGATAATGGGGTTTGGCTAATGCTGATCCAGTAGGAAATAGATTTTCCGGGAGAACCTCATGTGGCGTCTTGGATTTAATAGAGACTTGGCCTTTTTGATCCTTTTTGGGGAACTGCTGTGGGAGAGGAGCTTCCTGGGGAATGCAAGGCTTCCATGTTTGAAAAATTCCCATTAACAACTCAGTTTTGTTGGTAGAAACTTGAGAAACTCCTTTGGTTTAAGAACTGGATTTGGCAGGGAAGGTGTTCCTGGGGTGATTGAATTCAGTTTCATTGGCTGAGCTGCTCTGGACACTTCAAAGGAGTTGTGACAGCACATCCTTAAATCCCACCTGGGCTGCCAGCTCATGGATCTCCCTCATTCCTGTTCTCTCCCCAGACCATCCACGGCCACAAAGGACCCATCACTGCCGTGGCCTTTGCCCCTGATGGTCGCTACCTGGCCACCTACTCCAACTCTGACAGCCACCTCTGCTTCTGGCAGGTGAGGACACATCCCCAACCCTCCCCCTGTGCCATCAGCTAACTCAGGATTGGGGTTTGATCCCTTCATTTCATCCATTCAATTGGCTTTGGTGGAGAATCCCAAGGGAGAGGAGGTCACAGCTGGATTGGGCTTGGAGCCCAAGGAAGGTGATCCTTAAAATCCCTGGCAGCCCAAACATAAGGAGTTAAAATCCTCCGTGTAGTTCTCAAATGTGACCTCGTGCGCTGGTGATTTTTCCCTTCCGTGTCCCGTTTGGCACAATTATTAATGCAGGAAAATCAGCAACATTAGTCATCCTAAAAGGGTTATTACTCAAGATGATTTAAATTGTGGAAATGTCAGCGGGGCTCGCGTGCTGCCGGCTCCGGATGCCGTGATTTACACCCCTGACACCACTCTGTTGCCGAGGAGAGCTGGGAAAAGGGGTGGCTGGCACGGCGGCCTGCTCAGGATTCAGAACATGGCAACAGCAATAAAATATCCCAGGGTTTGCCAAGGTTTCCTGGGGACAGCAATCCTGGGGTGCCATGCGTGTGGGGGAACAGAGGGTGGTATCCAGGTGGGTTGGGTTGGGCAGTCTCAGCGTTCAGAATTTGGAGCTGCTTGGCCTGTTTTCCACATACTGGAAGCCAGCAGTTCCCTGGAAGTGCCCAAGGGCAGGTTAGGCAGAGCTTGGAGAAGCTAGTGGAAAGTGGGGATGGCTGAGCTCTGAGGTCCCTTCATTCCCCGCTCCTCCCGCTGCTCTCGGGGCCGTGGGGCTGTGGGAGGAGCCCCGGGGTGAGCCAGGCTGTCTCGGCAGATGAACACCTCTCTCCTGGGAAGCATCGGCATGCTCAACTCGGCGCCTCAGCTGCGCTGCGTCAAGACCTACCAGGTGCCGCCGGTGCAGCCGGCGTCGCCCGGCTCGCACAACGCGCTCCGGCTGGCCCGCCTCATCTGGACCTCCAACCGCAACGTCATCCTCATGGCCCACGACGGCAAGGAGCACCGCTTCATGGTCTAGGTGGGGTTTCCCGGGAGTGCCGGGAGTGCTTCCATCCCCCCGGGCGGCAGCGCGGGGCAGCAGCGCACGGAGCCGGCCCGAGGGCTCCTCCTGCCTTCCGGGCACTCCCAGCTTCCAGGCTGGGATCCTGCGGAAATCTGAGGGGCTCAGCTGGGATCTGAGGGGCCCAGCTGGGATCTGAGGGGCTCAGCTTTCCCTTCTCTCCCAGCCTGTCTCCAGAAGTGAATTCCCCAAAGGAATTAATTGCAGTAAATAAACTGACTGCATTGCACTGTCCCTGGGCTGGAATCTGAGGGAATCCTGTGGGATTCTGAGGGGCTCAGCTAGGATCTGAGGGGTCCAGCTAGGATCTGAGGGAATCCTGTGGGATTCTGAGGGGCCCAGCTGGGATCTGAGGGGCTCAACTGGGATCTGAGGGGCTCAACTGGGATCAGAGTGGCCCAGCCAAGATCTGAGGGGTTCAACTGAGTTCTGAGGGGCTCAGCTGGGATCTGAGCAGACCCTGCCAGACTGAGGGGCCCAGCCAGGATCTGAGGGAATCCTGTGGGATTCTGAGGGGCTCAGCTGGGATCTGAGCAGACCCTGCCAGACTCTGAGGGGCTCAGCCAGGATCTGAGGGAATCCTGCCAGGATTTGAGAGGCTCGGCCAGGATCTGAGGGCTCAGCCGGGATCTGAGCGGACCTTGCCAGACTCTGAGGGGCTCAGCCAGGATCTGAGGGGATCCTGCCAGACTCTGAGGGGCCCAGCTGGGATCTGAGGGGCTCAACTGAGTTGTGAGGGGCTCAGCCAGGATCTGAGGGGACCCTGCCAGACTCTGAGGGGCTCATGCCATCTTTGCGGGTGAC
This sequence comes from Vireo altiloquus, assembly GCA_013396875.1. NCBI lineage: Eukaryota > Metazoa > Chordata > Aves > Passeriformes > Vireonidae > Vireo > Vireo altiloquus. The sequence goes on from VZRF01015590.1 coordinate 5,749, forward strand.
GCTGACAGCTTTTCCGTGCCCGCAGGAGGAAGAAGGAAGGCGCAGGGAGCCGCTCCGAGCGCGGCCCGGCAGAGCGGCACCGGGAGCGCCTCAGGCCGATCGGCAGCGGCAGCAGCCCGGCCGAGCCCCGCCCCGCCGGGTGCCATCCGACCCTCTTCCCTCGGGAGCCTCCCAGAACCTCAGTGTTTACCAAAAACGCTCGTGTTTACATGGATGTTCTCCTGGTGGAATGCTGGCAGGTGATGCCCCCGGAGCCAGGTACCAGCCTGGGAACGGGGGGCTGGAATTTTGGGGGGCACGGCCTGAGTGCTGATCCTGAGGGGGTGAAGTCTCCGTTTCTGAGGGGATTGGAAGCGCTGCTGTGCCCAAGCTGGAAGGAAAAAATTATAGTCCACATGTAAATAATTAATTTAAAAATCCTGTTGAATGGTAAGCTTGGAAAAAAAAAAAAAAAGCAGTATTTATATAGAAAGGTGGTTTTTGCCACCAGTGCAGGTATTTATTTAAATAAAGGACAAAGGGGGCCATTTTGAATGGAAAAATGATCAAAAGTATGCTGACTAAATGTACTGAAATATTTTCTTCAGTAGGAATATTCCTATGTGACACTCGCTGTGACTGTGTTTCCTTCTTACATATCTGATTTTGTGGAATATTTTGTGTGAAATTTGCTGGTTTCTGCTCATGGGAAAGAGAAAAACCATCTCTCAAATCCTCTTTGATTTCAATATCTCTTGTTTGTACAGCTTGTCCTTGGCTGCAGAGCTCAGACCTGAGGCTGGCACTACCTGTTAAGCTAAAAATGGTACTTGGAGACCAAAAACGAAGGAATTAATTCTTCGCATGGCTCCTAGAGAGAAAATAAATCTATTTTACTCCAATTTGGGTTATACAGTGCCCAGGTGGGACTTGCAGCCCAGAAGCTCCATATCTCCGTGCTGATCCAGCTCAGTTGGGATCAGGAAACTCAGAGCATTAGGAATGTTGAACACCAGCTGCTGGGAAGTTGCTCTTTCCCGGTGGTTCTTCCCCATCTCGCTGTTCAGTGTGAGCTTTCCGTGCTGTCCTTGGCGCTGTGCTTGGCCTCGTCCCTGTAAGTGTGGAGAGGTGTTTGTGGCTTCCATGGCAGCTTCTGAGGGACACCATGGGGCCATGGATGACAGGGGGGATGTGGTTCCCGTGTCTGCTTCTCCACTGGTTCAAATTCCCTGTGTAAATATGCTTGTGGAATAAAACTGGACTGAAACGTGGCTGTCAGTGATTTCCTGCTGCTCATTTCTTTGCAGGTCAGAAATTTGTCACTCTTGAATGAATTTCTCCCTTTTCCTTTGGAATGAGAGCGGAATCCTGGAATGGTTTGGGTTGGAAGGATATTAAGGATCACCTTGTTCCCTGCCTTGTCCCCAGTCCCTTTAGGCCCTTGCAGGGGCTCTGATCTCCCCCTGGAGCCTTCCCTTCTCTCCCAGCCAAAGGAATTAATTGCAGTAAATAAACTGACTGCATTGCACTGTCCCTGGGCTGTGATATTCCCTGGTTTTAAGGAACGGCCTGCAGAGGAAGCCCCTGTGCCATGGGATGCTCAGGAATGACCTGGTCAGTCTCCAGACTCAAACCCCACAGGAACTGCAGGACTTTTTCCCTTTTGGAGGAGTGTGGGGATGTGTTCTGTTCCCTGGAGGCTGGGTGGGCCATGCCAGGTGGGATCCGGGCAGGGATGGGGCAGGGGCAGTGCCCAGAGCAGCCTCTCCTCTCCTTCAGCTGCCAGACAGAGCTGAGCCTTGGAAAATCAATACCTGGGAGCCAGGAGGGAAATATTTCCAAGCTCTAAGTGGAGGATGTGTTGTGACAAGGCTGGGATGCTCCAGCAGCGCGGGAGAGGGAGGGAAGCAGAGTCATTTTTAACACCTGACACCTCAAGGTGTTGGTACAGCCAAACGCCAAAGGTCACGGAGCAGAGCCCAGAGAATTCCCATCCCACAATGTCACTGATGTGGGAGCTCACCCTGGTTTGCAGGGAGCTGGGTGGGCAGGAAAAGAGGCTTTGCTTCTGTCTGGGCTGTGCCCAGCTTTTGGAAAACTTCCCCAGCGTTAATAGTTTTGTCTGAACAAAAAGAAATCAGGAAAAATCTGGATCAGAGCCTCCGGTGTGATAAATTGACACTCGAGCCAGCAGCTGCCTGGAGCGCGCTTTGAAGCAGGAGAGGCTCCTGGGGAACTTCCCCCTCTCTCTGATGTCTGAAAATTAAAAATTAATCCGCTATGAAAAATTAAAAGGTGAAACTTTCTGCTCTTTCAGCAGCAGAGCTTTTGGAATGCTGATGTGGGGCTTGGAATGGAGGCTGAGTGACATCTCCGGGAACATCACCGTGGGCTGGTGCATTCTAATATCAGATTTTAATTGATTTTTGTAAATTGGAAACCTGTTTGCAAAGGACTTAAAAAGGGGCGAATATTTATTTATTGATGTAAATAACCTTAAACAGGCATTTACTCACTCCTGCAGAGCTACTCACAGTTTGCAACACAGTGAAAGGAAACCGATGCTTCCAGCATGGAAGTGATGCTGGAATCTGCACAACTTGCAAGGCTTCATTTGGCTTTTTGTAAAACAATGGATTTGGGCAGAAAATGGGTTAAAATTAACTTTATTCCAGGGACAAACACAGCGAAGGTGCTGGGATGGGACATCAGGTGGGAATAGGGGCTGAGGGATTTGTACTGAGCGTGGAAAAGGAGGAGCAAACACCCTTAAAAATCCGAGTGCAGGCATCGATTCCTGAGCCCCAAAGTGGGTTTGTTTTCCAGGAAACACAATGGACACATCCCTGAGGAGAACAACATATTCCATAGGTGAGGGTGTGAGCCGCAAGGAATGGCAGCAAATCAAAGCAGAGCCCAAATCCAATCTGGGAAATGGAGTCGGGGATTGAGCCAAGCCGAAAGCGGCCGTGTCCCACCCCGGGGATCCCCTGGGGAGCCGTGGGGAGGGCAGAGATGAGTTCCCATCAAGTGCATTGGCTTGGAAAATGGGCAAGGTTTAGGGTCAGGCGCACACGGTCCCGGGGGAAGGTTTGCCATGGGAAATGGGAAGAGCTGCAGCCGCTCTGATTGCTCCTTTCAGTGTCAATTTTCTGTAGTTTTCAGTTTTCCAGAGCCATCCACCTGCTCCTGGAGCGCTGCCTGTGGGGGGAGGTTATAGAACCCTGGAGCCTTGGGATACAGGGAACGGCCGGTTTGGAATGCCGTGCCCTGCTGGGCAGGATCAGGGAGTCGGGCACGGGCATGGAGGTGCTGGAAGGGCACCCAGCCAGCCCCAGGGAGCCCCCCCAGCTTCTCGGAGCATCTTGTCCAACCCTGCTAAGGATTTAAACACCCGTTGAAATTAATCTGCTGGATAAAACCTTTTCTTCATAGTCTTCATTAATCACCCATCCTTCCCGTAGCTCCTTGCAGGAAAATAGATTTTTAAAGCTGTCAGCTGTGGTTTTGTGGGATTCATTTCGTGCCTGCTCTGTCTGTTCTCCTGCACTGCCGGGGAGGAGGGAGACAATTAACCGAGGGCTTAAAAACTCCGAGCGCTCATTGCTGCACTGAGCCCGGAGCTGGGAATTATGTAACCACTGGATGGGCTGGGGGCATTAAATAGTTTGGGTCGGGGATTTTAGGTTTCCCAGCAAGCAAGGGGTCTGGCAGCGCTGAAAATCCGTCCCGAGCCACCTTCCAGGGACAGCGGGAGCTGCCAGCCGCGTGTCCCGATGGGCTGGGGAAGGGGAGGGAGGCTCCGGCACACCTCGGCACGGAGCTCATCCCCTCAAACGAGCTCACAGAGAGCAGATTTCCATCCGAACGAGCCCCAGCCGTGTCCCCCACGTCCCGATCGCCAGCCTGGCGGGACGCTCGTGGGTGGATCACACACGGGACGTGCTCCAGCCTTCCGCCCCCAATGCCAGCGCCGAGAAATCCCAGCCCGGCATCAATTATGGATCGCTGCGGAACTGCGGGGGCCCGGGGAGGAAACACTTCCAGGAAAGGCTGCAAGGAGCCCGCGGGGAGCGGGGCCGAGGGAGGGCGGCTGTCGCTCGCTAACGAAGCCGAGCAATTAGCGCCGGCGGTGCCGGGAAGGGTAACTGCGCTGCCAAGCGCCCGCGTCTGTCGGGAGGGGGAAGCATCCCTCGGTAACCTGCTGGGGACGTGCTGCGAGCCCCAGTGCGTCCCAGAGCATGCAGAGGGACCCAGTGCAGGGCTCCAGTGCATCCCAGAGCATGCAGAGGACCCCAGTGCATCCCAGAGTGTGCAGGGATCCAGTGCAGGGCCCCAGTGCATCCCAGAGCATGCAGAGGGCCCCAGTGCATCCCAGAGTGTGCAGGGATCCAGTGCAGGGCCCCAGTGCATCCCAGAGTGTGCAGGGATCCAGTGCATCCCAGATTCTCCCCCTCTGCTTCGCTCTGCTGACACCCCTCCTGGAGAGGATTTAGATGGGATGCTGGGAAGAAATTCCTTACTGGGAAGGGGTCAGGCCCTGGCACAGGGTGCCCAGAGCAGCTGTGGCTGTCCCTGGATCCTTGGCAGTGCCCAAGGCCAGGCTGGATGGAGCTTGGAGCAGCCTGGCACAGTGGGAAGTGTCCCTGCCCATGGCAGGGGTGGCACTGGATGAGCTTTAAGCTCCTTTCCAACCCAAGCCATGCCGGAATTCTCTATCCTGACACCCTGGCAGAACACAGGGAGGGCTCTGGGGCTGCTCCAGGAGAGACAGGGCTGATCACTGTGCTCGTTTTCCATAGGGAGAAATCCATATGCTGGTGACATTTCTAGGACATGCTATTTTTGCCTTGTGAGGGGGCTGGAAAAATCAGGGTGGCTTTCAAGAAACGAAAGCACCTTATTTAAGCTGAGAACATTGTTCTTGCTGATTAACCCCGAGCTTTTGTGCAGTGACATAATCCCACAGGATCTAAGGTGAAAGGGACAGCTTTAGTGGAGGTGTTGGAGTGGGGAAGGATCCAAATGGGGTTTGGAGCTGGAAACCTCTGGAGCTGCTCCCTGGTGATGCGCTAGGATGCTGTAAAACCCTCCCAAAACTGCGGGTCAGAGGAGCAAAGAGCAGTGAGACACGACAGCTTAGAAGTTACAAAAGTAATTCCCTGATGGAAATCAACCATGGATTGAGGTGGGCAAAGGGACACGAAGGTAGAAAATAAATCCCCCCCAAATTTCTTGGACTTCATTTGCTCCGGGCTTTGCAAAATTTCTCAAGTTCATCGATTTTTTTTTTTTTTTTAATGCAGGAAATTCCATGAAATTTATGACAATTCTGGGAAGTGAATTTGGGGGGGGTAGGTCCGGCGGGGGTGGAGATTTAGCTCTTCCAGCCTAAAGACACACCAACTGCAGTGTGGAGAGGCTCCCAGACTTTCTTTCCCTTTCTTTTTTCCCTTTTTTTCTCCGTGGGGATAATAATAACAGTGTCAAGGACACCATTCAAGCTGATGCCTGGAGAGCTATTCAGTCCAGGCCTATTTACGGCCATTATAAAATGCCTGTGGATAGTTCAACGACCGATTTTCAAGAGTCTTTCTCTACCTTTTGAAGGCTCAGGAAAATCTATCAAACTGCAGAAATTAAGCTATTTTTCTTCAGGGGAAGAGAAACAGAGCAGGGAGCTTCTCGCATTAAAATGCTGCCGTAGATTCCCGATGAATGAAAAATTGCCTGGCATAATAATGAGCTGGGAGATGGATTTTGAAACAGCTTAAACCTCCTCTCCAGGCTCTGTGGCAGCAGTTCTGGGGATTTGGAGGTGAAAGATGGATCTTCTCCTGGTGCTGCAGTTCCCACATCCATCCAGGGATGCGGGCAGGGAGTGAGGGATGCAGGCAGGCATCCAACAACTGCTGTGGCACAACCAGGGATGCCCTTCCCATGGCACAGGGATGGAGGATGGAGCTGGGGAGGACAGCTCTGGGGATCAGGGGTGCAGAGATCCCCGCAGCAGCTTCCTGGGAGTGCATCCATAGGGAGAGGGATGTGTGCAGGTGCCCTAAAGGTCCAAAATCCCCTCGGGAGGTAGCACACCCCGGGGTGTCTCCACTGTCACCCCACCTTCCTCGTGCCTCTGCTGCAGCCACTCACCAGCATCCCTGGAAAACAGTTTGCTCTGGAAATGTGGGGTTTGAGTGCCACATGTTAACAAAAAGCAGTCGATGTGCTGAACAAACTGCTCTCCCCCAAACGGGCTCCCAGCACGGTTTGGTTATCACAGCCTCGCCGTCTTTCCATCCCCAAGACATAAATGGATCCCACTGACTTTTCCAAAGCCTTCAGTTACATCGAATTAAATGGGAAACGCATTTATTTTTCCCTCCCTCCTGCGTATAACCACAGAGAGCATCATCTTGCCTTGGGGAGCAGCTCATACTCCCCCAGCTCTCATCCCGTCCCTGTTCCCGGGAAGCAGAGCCCGATGCCCGCCTGGCTCCACCCTCCTGTCAGGGACTTGTTGGGACCTCCCCAACCTCCTTTTCTCCTTCGCTTGTGCCCTCTGGAGCGGAGGGGGTGGAGGAGCCGCTGGGACACTCCGAGGGCTCCTGGGAGGCTGCCCTGACGCCACTCCCGTGGCACTTCCCGCATCCCGGCGATGCCATGGGGATGCCCTGCCCCTCCCTGGGTGCCCACATCCTTTCAGGGCCTGCTTTGCACCATCCCGCTGTTGTTTTTCCTTCCCAGCCCGGCCCCGCACCACAGGTTCCCTTTTTTTGTGCTCTCGGAGCGGCAGCGATCGATTGTGTCTCGTCCGAGCCCCCAGTCTGTACAATGGGAATATGAATAAATAATGCCGTGTGGATGAAGGGGATTTGGAGCTGCCACGTGCTCTTTGGGTAAAATCCTTTCCTTTAAACAGCAGCCGTCGCCTGTGCCTCTCCTGCATTTTCTTTTCTGCTGCCGAGGCTTTTGCTTCCCGTTAGACCAGGAACCGTTTCCAAGGGAATCCTGTGGGACAAGAACTTGGATGGTGAATTTCCAGAGCTGACACGATGCTGTCAGAGCTCCAGGACCCTTTGCTGTGGGGTGGTGCTGCAATGCAGGCGCTCGGTTTACACCCAGCCGAGCAGGGATTTGGGATTTGCACCGGGAATTGCAGGGAATGCCAAGTCCCTCTGCTGGGATGCGCCCGAAGCGTGCCCGGGGTGGTGGTGGGGGCACAGCACAGGTGCCCGGTCCAGGAGCCAGAGGATGGGACACACCTGGGGCACACCACACCGCTCTGAGGTGTCCTCCAGGGTTCCTCTCCCACCTTTTGAGCCAGAATCTCTGGTGCCGACACTCCTCGCTCGTCTGCCCTGCAAAGACAGGGAAAGCCCTTGGCTCCCCTGTCCCTGTCACCAGCTGCAGGTGAGACGCAGCCAGGGCACATCTCCCTCCTCCTGCCCAGCCCGTCGCAGCTCGGCAGCGGGGAGCGAAGCCCGCAGGGAGTTCTCTGTCCGTCCCCGAGCCCGAGCTGCCCGCGGCTGCCGGCAGGACGCTGGCGCAGCTCGGTCCCCGCGGGCAGCAGCTGCCCGCTCCCGTGGGAAAGGCGCCGGCCCCGCGCTGCTCCTGCCGCCGCAGCACTTTGTTCTTTGTGAAAAGCGCGAGCTGCGGCCGCTCTTTGTGCCGCCGATTTGAATTTGACCCTTTCCAACACCAAAAATCGATATTCCCGGGGAGAAGCAGTGGGTGCTATTTTTCCAAGGCCTGTTTACAGCGGAGCGGTCCTCGAGGCAGATGTTATCTCGCGGACTTTACCAAATTTTACAAAGCATTTTCTGAGCACATAATGACAGTATTATCTTTGTCCACCTGCTGAGAGGAGCGGTGGGCTCACAATAAATATCAGCTCCCGAGACGGGCGAGTCAGAGTCCGTCTTATCTGTCCAGATGGGGGGAAAAAAAGGCCCTAATTTACATCCCAGAAAGCACTGGGGTGTGACAAAGGTCATCGGCTGACACTGTACCCTCAACTGGGATGAAAAATATGTGAGTCAAGGCTGCATTGTTTGACGGGGACACAGTCCCTTCCAACGGCTCCTGCCCCCTCCTTTGCTGTGCCACCCTGTGCCACCCCAGCCATGGCATTCCCTGGCCGGGAAGAAGCAGGGACGTGTCCCTCCAGGAGCATCCCTGGCTCAGGACGTGGCCCCAGGGCTGCCCAGCCAGGGCGGTTCGGAGGATGGCATCCAAAGGCAGTGCCAGGTGGCACTGCCCACATCCCTGCCCGGGAGCATCCCTGCTCCTCTTCATGGCAGGACGAGTTCAGCGCCTTGTCTGCTGAAATCCCGAGCGTTTGGGGGCTCACACCTTGGCAGTGCCATCCCCTGGCAAAGGACTTGACCCTGCCAGCTCCACTGGGTTCCTCACCACGTGCCGTGTTCACAGAGCTCCTGTCCCCTGAAGAAACACCTCCACGTGGCAGAAACACCTCCCGTGGGAGCAGATCCACGGGTTTGGGTTCCAGGTGCCACCTCCCATGGAGTCACGGGACCTTGCTGCTCCTGCCTGGGCTGCTCCCTCCTTTTCCTCCATTTCCAGGAAATTTTCTGGGTTTTACAAATATCCCACAATTAGTGAGTTAATGAGCTAATGAGGGAATTCTAGCCAGCTTCCCTCTCATGTTAGACCCCGCAGGGTCCTCCCTGTTCTGCCTCTCAGCACCAGACCCAACACAACCTCCCTGGCGCATCCCGGGGGGGGCACAGCCCATCACGGAGTGACAGATTCCTGGAATTAGTCATTAGATTAAGGTACACGGCCCTGGAATTAGCCAAGGCACGTCTGAGGCTGAGCTGGGACCTGAGGGGTCCAGAGGGGTTGAGTCAAAGCAGGGCTGGGTGCTCTGCTCCGAGGGAGGCTCTGTGGGGATGTCACTGTGGAACATGTCCCACTACCCCATTAAAATGACAAAAAAAGACAAAGAAAAACGAGTGGGGAGTCAGCAGGGAATATAAAATCATTAACACAGCGCCTAATACAGTGGGAGAAATGTCGATGGGGACGCTGAGCTAATGGGCCAGTCTCCTCCAGAATTTTATTATCCCTGAAGTTTTAAATAATGCATCCCATTCGGATCCTGGTGTCCCTCCTGCCATCAGCCCATGATCCCCCAGTCCAGCATAAGGAAGAGGCAGATCAGAGACACTCACCCTTCTCCACACATTCTGCAGGTAGCAACTGAGCCAAGATTTATTTATTAGCCAAGCTGTGATTGATTTAGAGGAGATTTGCTGGCTGGAGTTAATTACAAGCAATAAGTGGCTGCGGGAAGCACGGCTGCTGCTCCAGGGGCATCCTGGTTTGTGGCTGGCTCACCCTGTGGTTTGGGATCAACTACCTGGGGCACACCAAACACTTGTTGCCAAGAATAATCAGCATGATTCCATTAATGCCCTGCAGAATGGCACTTCCCACTGGAAGTGTTCAAGGCCAGCTTGGAGTAACCCAGGCTGGGGAAGGTGTCCCTGCCATGGCAGAGGTGGCACTTTGTGGGCTCTGAGGTCCCTGCGGGCACAAAGCCTTCTTGGAGTCTGATGTGCAAAGGGAGAAATCCGTGGCTATCAGATTTTCTGTCTCTTGGGTACCCCAGGGGGTGCAGGGGAACAAGGGAGGACCCAAACAGCTTTTCCAAGTGGAAAACAAAGCACTTAAAAAAAACCCCAAACAAGTAAAAAACCCCAAACAACCTCTTGAAATTTCATCTCCCAAGGCAAATCCTTTAACCTCAAGCATCAGTCCCAGGGTTTTTTTGGTGCTCATTATCACCCTATAAAGTCCCTGCTCGAGAGATGTTTCCTGCTCGGGCAATGGGTTTGTCATGGAAAAACCAACCCAGCTTTTCCTGTTGGGAAAACATCCTGGCATGAGCATTCCAGGGGCACTGCCATGCTCAGGGGTGGCACAGGCTGTCCCAGCTCACCCCAGGAGTGACACACGCACAGCCACCAGGCTCTGGCCCCTCCGGTGCCTCTCAGGGATGTCTCTCTCTCTCTCTCAGAGGGTATTAATTAATTAATTAATTAATTGCCTGTCCCTCGCTGGCTGTTTGGGTCAGGCTCCCAGCGCCGATCACAGTGAGAGCACCCCGGGGAGCCTTTTGTTCCGCAGAGGTGAAAAATTGTACCCACAAAAAGAGTTCCCCCTGCGATCAATTCCCTCTAACAACTTTATTGATTAGCTGCAGTAACATCTCCCATTTATTAATTATGAAGAAGATGTTCCAGCGATTCCTTAAAGTTAACTGTTGTGTTTTCCCTCTGCCCTCAGGCCCCAGCCCAGCCAGGACTGCCCAGAGTGGAGGGATTTAAAGCCATGTGGCATTGGGGACAGGGGTTAGTGGTGGCCTTGGCAGTGCTGGGGGAAGGCTTTTCCAGCCTGTGGAGATTCCATCATTCTTCTACACCCTCCTTGTTCCAGGATCCACCTGGCCATGGATCCCTGCAGCACCAGGAGCAGGTGGGTGCTCTGTCCTGGCTCCTCTGCACAGGGGACAACCAGGATGTCTCAATGGCTGTCATTGTTTGGAATTCCTGATGGCAGAGGTGACCAATCCCAGGGACCAGGAATCCTTCACACACAGGGAAGGGACACTGGGGTGGTTTCAACAGCCCAAAGGAGACATTGTCCACATCCTTCGCTGTGGAGCTTTCCCAAGCAATGTGCTCAAATCCAGCCTGGCAAGGAGCTGCTCCCACCTCTGCTCCAGTGCATGCCACCCCAAAATCCTGGCATCACCAGGGCCCAGGGGGCTCCTAAACCACCCTCACACCGTAAATTAAATAAGGAGTCAAGTGAGGGCAAGGAAGGGCAGGAGCAAGCTGGAAGCAGGGGTAGGGAAGGAAAAGGAAGGTCACAAAGAGGGTAATTAAGGAAATGCAGCGAAGAGAAATTATACAAGGGAGGATTAGAAATGTACAATTGGTGTCGGTACCCAGGGCCATAAATCACCCAGAGCGGGAAGGAGATGCTGAAGGGAGCCGAGGGTGATGCTGGACTGATTATGAGTTTGAAATATGGCATGTTGGCAAAAAATCCACTGCGATTTATCTTGTGTCACCAGGCATCCCGGGAAGGTGGCAGCCATCCCCACGCAGCTCTTCTGAGACTGAAACTCCAGCGCTGAATTGATTTCTGAGCCTGGCAGCCTGAGCTGGAGCTGGTAACAGCTCAGGGAGGGAGAAATGAGGGAGTCACAGAGATCACAGGCACGGCAGAACAAGTGGATGGGGTGGAGGATGGGCATTTGGGCACCACAGGCTCTAACTACACCCTGCAAGCAAACAGAACCCCCAGCAAACCTTCAGCGTGGTGTCCTGGGCATGTACAGGTTTAATAACTCAGATTTGCAGTCCTACCCACACAGAGAGAAGGGGGAAAATCTATACTTTGAGCAAATATCTAGATCTAAAAATAAAAGGAGGATACGAATCCTAGCAACACAGAAGGGTTAGTTAGGAGGTGACTGAAATGTGTGGATTAAAATCCGAACGTGTGCTGTAATTACAACCTCCCAAAGCCCCTCCGTGGGCACAGTGCAGGGCTGGGGCCGTGTGGGACCCTGCCAGGAGGGCCTGGGGAGGGCTGGACGTGCTGCAGGGACGGTGGGAGGCAAAGCAGGAGCCTGAGAAAAGCTCCAGAAGGATCTGCTGGCAGGAAGCATAAACCAAAAATAGGCAGTGGCAGGAATCAAGCCGAGAGTGGGGAAAATGGAGCTGGCGATCAATACCTGGAGACCAGAAACACAGAGGATGTGAACAGTTTTTATTCCCGGCCTGTGCAGCCAGGGGCTGAGCTCAAAACCTGGTTTCTCTTAGAGAAATCATAGTTCAAAAATATCTAAAAATGAAACATGTAAATCAGGGCATGGTGTCCCTGTGCCTTTAGTGCTCCTGAGCTGCTCCCAGAGCCTGGATGGGGGGGCCTGGCACAGGGGAGGGGGACCCTGGGGCACCTCTGCCCAAGGACACGGGCACAGCCCAGTTCAGGGATCAGGGAATGTGTCTCTGTCCCCAGCAGCAGGGCTCCTGCTCCTGCTCCTGCTGTGCTCCTGCTCCTGCTCCTGCTGTGCTCCTG
>VZRF01015590.1:18790-34801 GCA_013396875.1 Vireo altiloquus
CTCCTTCTCCTTCTCCTTCTCCTTCTCCTTCTCCTTCTCCTTCTCCTTCTCCTTCTCCTTCTCCTTCTCCTTCTCCTTCTCCTGCTCCTGCTCTGCTCCTGCTCCTGCTCCACTCCTGCTCCTGCTCTGCTCCACTCCTGCTCCTGCTCCTGCTCCCGCCCTGAGGGTCGGGGAGGCATGACCTGGGGGTTCCAGGGGATCCAGGGTGGATGGGAAAGATCCGTTCTCCAACTCATCCATGGTGAGAATGGAATGAGCAGGGAAGAGCTCCGAGCTGGAGATACATCATCCCACAGAGAATAATCCCAGCACAGGGCTTGCTCCTGAGCACCTGAGCTCCCACGGCAGGGCAGGACCTCCAGCCTGGGATCCCACAGCCTCTCCGGGACACTTCCATAGGAAAACTCTCCCCATTTCCTAAAAATATTAACCTCATTCGCCCTTCCTTCCCCCGTGAGAGCCCAGCAGCAGCGCAGCACCTCAGTTTCCCTGCTGTCCTAGTTCCTCACCGGCTCCATCTGGGACGCAAGGAGGTCAGGGGAGGGGCTCGGGATGGCCGCGGCACGGCCGGGATTAGAGGCAGGGAGTCCCAGGGTTCAGGGTCTTCCCCTAAGCACAGGAGTCCCGCTGGAAAGCAGATGGTGAGGAAAAATGATTGGAGGAGATTAATAATAACACTGAGAGAAAACCAGATCGAAGGGATCAGGGCATAGCGGTATTTGGAGTGATAATTTGGTGCCTCGTGGGAAGTGAGGAGGACAGATGCTTGCCTGAATTTGGGGATTAGATTTTGTAGCCTAAAGAAGATAATAAATGAAATGATTATGGCATTAAAGTGCTGGTCCCTGTGGACAAGCAGGTTGGGAAGACCCTTGGCATTAAGAGCCACGGATGAGGGGACAGGTCAGTTTTAGGGCACCTTATCAAAGGTCATCCCCTGACTGCTGAGAGCTGCTTTAGCTCCGGGAAAATTCCTTCTTCAGGGGAACCTATGGAGCACGGCACAAAGATCCTTTGGTCACAATTTTCCAGGAAAGTTTAGCAAAAACTTGCTATTTTTTTCCTTTTTTTTTGCCTGGCTCGTGCACTGTTTGGGCTTTGGGAAAGTCACATTTTAGTGGGACAGAGCTCCAGGGGCATCTCACCGGAGCAGGATGGACAAGGATGTGTGGGGCCACCAAACCCAGGCTGCACTGGCAGGAGCCCCCTCAGCTCACACACACTGCCCTGAACAAATTGATGCTTGGGTTTCTGGGGACTTTGCCCCAAACTTGAAGCCCGAGTGGCACCAGAGCTGAGCCGAGGTGGGAACCCACCCCGTTTAGGAGCTCGGGAATGCCGGAGAAGGACGGCGCTGCCGCGGCTCCGGATCCCTTAATCCCCGCGAGGGTAATTGGCACGCGGGGCTCGGGATGGAGATCCGGCCCCGCTGCTTGTCTGAGCTCCACTCAAAGAGGTTCCCGTGGAGAAGCGCCTAATGACGGCCCGCGAAGATGAGGAGGGAGGAGGCAGCTCCAGCCGCTCCTCGCCGAGCTGCTCCTGCCAGGCGAACACAGCCGGAGAGGGAAGCGGCGTGGGAGAGCCCGGGAGCCGGGAGGAGGAGGAGGAGGAGGAGGAGAGGGAAGTGCTTTACGAGGGGAGCCTCTCGTCTCCGAGCACAAATATCTAAAAACTATTAATTTCGGGCAGCAGCTAGGAAGAAATACATGAAAAGGAAATTGATTTCTATTTAAATGGTATGTTTTCATCACCTTTTTTCAGAGCATGAACATTCATCTCGGAGTACCTGTGCTAATTGATTTCAAATGCAATTCAACACAATCACCGTAGAATAATAAATCTGGGGGCCAAGAAGGGGAAGGAGGGAGATCAGCACGGCTGGGAGGGCACCAGGAGAACCTGCAGCTGCAGATCCAGGCTCATGTGTGATGTCCTGGGAGGGCACCACAGAGGACACCACTCTGGGAGCAACAGCTCTGAAAAGCATCCAGCTTTTAGGTGTTTATCCTCAAATAAATAATGGAACATGATACCCAAAAAGCTGCTGTGGGAAAATGGGCTAATGGAAGCCCTGGGTAAATGCAGGCGAGGAGGAGGGGAGCTGCTCCTGCCTCAGCATGGGGCACTTGAAGGCAGATATTGCAGTTGTGGTACTCAGGGCTCCAAGGGATGCTGGAAACTGGGGGGAGAAGAGAAAATAGCTGTAAAAATTACCTGCAGCCAGAAAGACGCTGCACAGCAACCAGCTGAAAGAGCCTGACACGTTTAGCTCATCAAGGGAAGAGGGGAAAATGCCCTGGTTTACAGGATATGGGAGCTTCTGCAGGAAAAATGACAGAATAACAAAGCATCTTTAACCCAAGGCTGCTCCCACAGGACTCCAGACAGGTTTGGCTCCCAGCTCACCCAAGCCATTCCACACAGCTTGGGAAGGGGATGCACATGGACACTGCCCACATTGGAGGTGATGCTGCAAATTCTCTGTTCTTTTGCTTTCCCCTCTGCTGGAATTGAGACTGATAGTTTTGCTGGACCTTTCTGAAGCAGTTTTTATGGATAACATCTTTTTCCAGGACCTGTAACCTTGCCAGGGAGAGGGTTAGAGCTCAAAACCCACCTCCAAACCACTTGTATTGATGCAGCTGGGACTGTAAGCAAAAGCAACCCAGTGAAATAATGGCCAGTGGACAGGCAGAGACCGTGGAAAGGATATTGATTGGAACAGGGTCTCTTTTCTGCACAGCACAGTGAGCTCTGAAGGGCTGAGCTTCAGGTAATTTCTAGCAAATAATGTGTTGTACACTGTTATTTGTGGATCCTGGAAATCAAACTGGAGCATCCGGGGCTCTCGTCTAACAAGTCCCTGTAGCTACAGCCAGTAGCTGGTGCCTTGAGAGAGGAATAAAAGCAGCAAATCAGAAATAAATTGGAATAAAACGAAACCCAGTGTGTTTGGCAGTGGTGGGACACTGGGTGCACCTTCCCTGGGTCTGTATGTAAACCCTGCCACAAAAAGAGTGGCACGAAGTTTTCCAGGCTCAGAGGTGCCACATGGGACAGGACACAGGGCCAGAAACACGGGACAGCCTGGAGAGCTGGGAGCAGGGAGCTGCTTATAAATAAATTGTATTTATTTATAAGATTTGCCGCTGAAGGACTTGGGGGCAGAACACATCTGCCCATGAAAGGCAGAAAGGATGTCAGGAGCCCTGCCAGCTCCGCCTGCCTCCTGCACGGGTAACAAAGAGATTCCAGCAGCCCTTCAGAGGTGGGGAGTTTGATAAACTGGCTCATATTTTTGAATGAACAGATGACACTTCATCGTGGCCGTGACAGAGGGCTCGGCGCTGCTTTACAGTAATCTATGCCTTCTTTAACACACGGCTGCGATCCCGGCCGCCGGCAGATGAAGGATGGAGGAGCAGGCAAAAGGTTAATAGAGCATTGGGCCTTTTTTAATTGAAAAAATGACTGAGGGACCATGTAGCAGAGCGAGCAGTAATATTATTACAGGCTGTAAGTACTGTTCCAGAGACTTACTGTTCATCTGGGAGCAGAGTAATGAGCGCTGGGTTGCAGCTCCTGCCTCGGCCGGAATGCTGCTGGCTCGCCAACGGGAACCAGCTGCCTTGGAAAGGGGGCAGGATCACCTAAACCTTTGTCTTCCTTTGGAAACTTTGGGTTTCGCCAGGAGGAAGCACTCTGGGTGGCTGGCAAGGTTGATTCCTCCCCAGGTACCGGATCGGCATCAGAGTGCAAGAGGCTCCAGCTGGGCTGGGATTTGTGCCCAGGGGCAGAGGCTGCAGGGAGCTGCCTCCTGATCCAGCCTGGGTGGCACGGGGTGCAAACGAGCACAGCTCTGTCCATCTCAGGAACTGACAGACCTTTCCACCACCGTGGGTGAGGCCCTGGGTCCTTCCCTGGCACTGCTGGTGCTTCCTGATAGGGTCTGGCACAGAGCATTCCTGCACCGGGGCATCTCTGTGCCAATGAGCATTCCTGTGCCAATTCCTGCACCAGAGCATCCCTGTACTGAGCATCCTTGTGCCAATTCCTGCACCGGGGCATCTCTGTGCCAATGAGCATCCCTGTGCCAATTCCTGCACCGGGGCACCTCTGTGCCAATGAGCATCTCTGTGCCAATTCCTGCACCAGAGCATCTCTGTACTGAGCATCCCTGTGCCAATTCCTGCACCAGGATATCCCTGTGCCAATTTCTGCACCAGAGCATCCCTGTACTGAGCATCCCTGTGCCAATTCCTGCACCAGAGCATCCCTGTACTGAGCATCCCTGTGCCAATTCCTGCACCAGGGCATCTCTGTGCCAATGAGCATCCCTGCGCCAATTCCTGCACCAGAGCATCCCTGTACTGAGCATCTCTGTGCCAATTCCTGCACCAGGGCATCCCTACACCAATTCCTGTCCCGGGGCATCCCCGTGCTCCTGCCGCGGGTGTCCTGGCTGGGATCCGCAGCACAGATCCTCTGCTCAGCCCCGACATGCCAGGGAGCTCCATGACCCCGCAGTGCCACCTGCTCCGGAGGTCAGGAACACGATAAATGGCGCAGGGAGAGCCTGCGAGGAGAGAGGGCAGAAGGGAAGGAAGATGTCCCGGAGAAACTGGAGGACGAGCAGCCTGTGAGCCCGCGGCGATGGGGGAAGCCCGGCCCCGGAGGAGGCAGTCCCGGACCGGGCTCAGTGCCCGGCGGTGCCAGCAGGGCTAACTGATGAGGAATTGCCACCGGAGCGCTGTGTCATCCCCAGGAGCAGGGCTGTTAAACAGGCTGTGGCGGCACTCGGGGCCGCCAGGATTTATGCTCCGCGGGAGCGGCTCTATCTGTCATCTGTGAAAAGCCTCATTTACAGAGAGGCTCCGTCAGGAAAGGCAATCAGCCTGGAACCTGCTACGCTGGGAATTTATAACTGCTCTGCCAGGGAGAGCTCATCCCTCCCTCCCGCAGGAGCCGCGGGGGCCTGGCCTGCCCCGAGGAACGAGTGTTTGCTCCCACAGGGAATCCCCTGGACCAGGAGCTCCGAGTGTGGAGAGCGAACTCGGTGAGGGGAACACCCCGCTGGGAATGCTCCTGGTAGGAATACCGCACCTGCCTCCGGAGGGCGAAAGGGAATTCTCATGGAAAAAAGCAGGGGAAAGGGAGGGAGGTTTTGCCTCACCCCTGGGCCTGGTGAGGCTCCGGGGCTTTGCCTCTGGTGTGGAGGAGGATTTGCAGGAGTGGGAAATCACGGAATCCCAGAATGGGTTGGTTAGGAAGGGGTCTTAAAGCCCATCCAGTGTCACTGCCTGCCACTGTCACCTTCCCCCGGCCCAAGCTGCTCCAAGCCTCTCACCACAGCCCAGTGGGGATGTCAACCCCTTCCCGGGACCCCTGGGACCCACAGCAGGGCACAGCACCCGCGGGGAGCAATGGGTGATGAAGGGTGCCCAGCTTCCTGCACCAGCAGAGCCCACGTTGGTGCCATGCTCCAGTCCTTCGGTGATGGACCTCGGGATAAAGCCCTGACTGACGGATGGATCGCTAACATCATCATTTGTGCTGCATTTTCCTCCCCCGTGGAGGACGAGCTCCAGTTATTCCCATCCATCTCATTCTTTCAAGTCATCTTCATTCTGCAATTTCCCCTCACCCCGAAAAGAGTCAAAGATCGATCCATTTTTTTCCAATTTCAGCCAGGGAGAGGGAAGGAGCCCGCGGAGAGGCAGAGGATGCCTTCTGCCTCCCCAGCACGTGCCTGTCGGCGTTCCTCGCCGTGCGGAGCGGGAGCATGGCTGGCTGGGTATTGATCCCTCCCTGGGAAGGGCTGCAGCCTGTGCCCTGACCTCCTGCTCACCTGCCGGAGCCAAAAACACTCTGTGAGGCACAAAAGGAGTTTCTCCCCTCCAAAAGGCAAAGGCTGTCCCAGCCAGGATGGCAGCTGGTGAGTCCAGTCCCTCTGCAGCTGCACTGCAAGGAGCTGGGAATAAACAGGAGCAGGGTCCTGCCCACACCTGCTGTGAGCCACGTTCAGTCTCAGCCACTCCCTTCCCGGCCTGGTGGGACCCCGAGGATGGCAGTGGGGTCTCTGGCATGCAGATAAAATATGGAATTCAGATACCCACCGTGAAACACTGCAGACCCAAACATCTGAGCCATGCCATGGTCGCTGTCCCACCGAACCCTCGCTCCGACCCAGCCCTGCTGTGCCCCGTGCCAGGTAACACAGCTGGTTTGAGGTGTCGTGCAGCCAGTGTTTAATGATCACAGACAGGGATTAATGGCATTCCTGTCCCAGGAGGGAGCAGCTTGGCTGTGCTTTGGATGTGGCTTGGCTGCAGGAGCCGCTGGTGCTGCTTCCCAAACTCCCTCTCGGATAACAGGTGCTCTTACAAACATTGTTAAATGAGATGGGTTCTAACTAGGCCTCGTTTTCCCACCTGATCAATAGATCTGAAAGGAATGATGCCAAGGATCTGGAGTTACTGTGCAGCACTGATGGCTGTCAGGACAATGGGCAGAGCAAAGACAAATACACACCTTTGCCTCGGTTATTACTTTAAGCCCTTTATTATCATTATTATGGGTGATTAAAAATCCCATTAATCAGATGCTAAACAGATTAAGCCCTATGAATTAATTTTCTGGAAATAACTAAGATAAACATTCTGTGCAGAGCTCATTTAATGAAATAGAAGCTGTTTATCTGCAAAATTAGGGCTTGAGCATAGCTGAGCTTCAGCTGGAAAAATCCAGTGCGGTGTGGGCACGGCGGGTGCAGGCTGGAGCCAAGGCCGATTTTTTACCCATTCTAAGTAAAAGAAAAATCTTGCTGTAAGTAATTTATGATACATTACACAAAGAGCTCATTAGCAAGGGCTACAAAATAAAATTACAGTCAGTTAGGAAATAATTCCTTGATTTAGTGTGTGAGGAGAGCAGGCTGAAGGACGGAGGCTGCTGGTGGGAGCATGGAGCTCTGCTGTTCTGCTGCCCAGGTGAGCATCCCTGAGGGAGCTGAGCCTCCTCCTGCTGTTCTGCTGCCCAGGTGAGCATCCCTGAGGGAGCTGAGCCTCCTCCTGCTGTTCTGCTGCCCAGGTGGGCATCCCTGAGGGAGTTGGGCCTCCTCCTGCTGTTCTGCTGCCCAGGTGAGCATCCCTGAGGGAGTTGGGCCTCCTCCTGCTGTTCTGCTGCCCAGGTGGGCATCCCTGAGGGAGCTGAGCCTCCTCCTGCCCTCGCTCATCCATCCCAGTGGACCTGACCCATCTGGGGATGTGGTGGGAGCAGCAGCAGCAGGAGGACCTGGAGAGGAGATTTCTAAGTTGTGCTTTCTCAGGAGCAATCTCATTACTGTGTTAGTTCATTAGCATGACTAATTGCTGACACTTTTTTAATGACTGTATCACCCAGTTCCACCTGCTGCTGGGTTCAGACAACTTCTGGCCTGTTCTGCAATGGGGACCAAGAAGGACGAGCTGGAAGGAGAACCCTAAGGTTGAATTAAGAATGTAAGAGATAAATAAAAATGAGATGTCCTCTGGTGTGTTAGGGGTGAGATCTGAAGCCAGAGGGTTTTGTTCCTGGTTTATGCACACCCCTGCACTACCCAAAGCCTCCACCACTGCCCTCTGAGCAGGAGGTAACTGGGAGCCAAGATCCCTGGAAAACCCAATCCTACTAACAGCTAGACAAGATGGCTCTTCTCAGCTTTGCCATTAATGACAAAGATGCAGGAAATTAATATTAATTGATTTGTCATCACCATCTTTCCCTGCCACCGTTATGGAGTTCCCTCTGAGTGCAAAATATTGGGACCAACAGGGTAAAAAACTTTCACTGAGGTGAAACAAATAGGAGAGGCCTGCAGCTGTGGCAGTGTCCTCGTCCTGAAAGGACTTTGCTGTTCCTGCTCTATCCCAGACCTGGTGTGACCAACATCCCAATCTCCAGAGCACTGTTCTGGCTCTCAATGCTTTGGTGTCCAAAAGGAGCTTCCCAGCTCCATATCCAGCCCCTAAAGCATCACCAGGGACAGGCACACCTTCCCTTTGCATCCATTTACAGCCTTCCTCAAAAACTGCCTATGGAATTGCTGTTTCTCGTGTCTGTTTCAATAAATGGGTGTGTTTGTTATTGCTGCTGAAAGTTCCGTGTTTGGCCTTTTTAAGTCATTTGATTAGGAAGTAGAGAGAATATTTTAGCAGCAGAGAAGGCTCTCACAATCAGCACTTGGAGGAATAATCCAATTTTCTTGGCAAAGAAGGGCAAGGGTCTTCCTAGGAGGTCAAAGCTCCCTTAGCACAATTAGAACTTTAATTAATGACTTCTCCACCAGCAGAAGCAGCGTGTCTGTGGAGCTCTGGCAGCTCCCTGTGCCACCAGCTCTCCTGAGTGCACCCCAGGCCCAGAGACACACCCAGACCCCACCGTGGAGGACATTTATTGCAGAGATGGAACTTGGGGGCTCTTGGTTGGCCATGGAGAGGCAGATTGGGCTCTCCAGCACCACTCGTGGTGTGTCGTGCTGTTCAGACATGCTGTCTGCAATTAATATTGCATAATGGCCTTCTGATTCCTAAATTATGTATTTCTCCTTCTCAGCATCGTGCGGTTTTTTTGCAGGGTTAATTATTTTCCATCATTCTGCCTTTAGCAGCAGTCGTCTTAATTAAGGGGGCCAAGTTCCGCTCTCATTCCTGCCTGGCAGATCCTAATGAAATCAATGGAGCCGTGCGGTGTAAATGGGAGGGACGCCGGCCATCCAGTAAAAATAAAATGTTCCCTCTCTTGTTGATTAATGCATAAAATTAACCCAGGCTTAATCTCCAGCTCCTGACTGAGCGAATCACTGCAGAGCCCCCTCTCGGGGTGGCTTTTCCACAGGCATTTCTGACCTCGCTCGTCCCCTGTGCATGGCAGCAGTGCTCTGCCCCCACAGGGCAGGGCCCAGGTGCCCTGGCTCTGCTTTGGGAGACGAGGAACACGGCAGGAGCTTGCAGCAAGGCTCCAATCCCTGTCAACTCTCCCTCTCGAAGCTCCAGGTCCCTGTGCTCCTGCCCAGCTCCCCCAAAGCTGGGCACCATTCGCTTCCAGGGATCAAACAGCTGAGGCAGGAAGAGGATTTTAACCAGCCCAGAGCCCCATCCCTGGCAGTGGCTTGCATTCGCTCCCTGCCTCTGCCCCACACCCTCAGCTGCTGGCACCCAAAGGGCTGATCCCCAGCTCTTCCTCCTGGCTTGCATTTCCTGACAGCCCCACATTAAACAGGGCCCAGGCAGCCATGCAGGGGAGGCTCCAATAAGTGGATCCACATGCAATATTCATGAATGGCTTCAGAATAGTTACAGATCCATCACACTTGGCAGCGGGATGGGGATGGTGTGCGCTCCTAATGCTGGGCTTAAGCACCTTCTTGAACCAGAGCCCTGAGCATGGATGACCACCTGGAGCTGGGGGTGCCAGCATGCTCCCAGTGCTGGTGGGTCCTGCCAAAGCCCCCTGCCCACCCCACGGTCCCCCTGCCACCTCAGGGAAGCCATGGAAAGCCTTTTGGGAGCAGGGCCTGTGGGTATCCCCGGGCACCCCGTGACCCGCTGCTCCTGCACCCGGCTGGGTAAAGCCTCCCCAGCACAGGGAAAACAAGGGAGCCACTGGAGCTTAACTCCCTCACTCCAGGAAAGGCTTGTTTACCAGCTGCTGGCCAGCACCACGCTGCAGCTCCAAACCTGATCTCATCCCCTGGGATTAATTTTCACACAATCATTCCGCAGTCTATGATAATCACTCCATAAAAAAATGAAGAGATTTGGGATTTTTTCCAGCGCGGAGGATTAGGTTTAAAGAGAAGTAATCTGCAGGAAACTCTGCTGCATGTGCACCACTAATCGCTCCCTGCTCTTCCCAGCTTTAGCCCTTTCATTAGGATTTTCCAGTGGTGCTGGCTGTCCTTGCTGGGAGCGGCTGGCACAGACAGGCAGACACATCCCGAGGGATACAGGCTCGTGCCAGCCCACGGGAGGCCACAGCAGCAGCTCAGGAGAGTGGCAGTGCCATGAATCCCTGTGGTGCCATGAATTCCCACAGTGCCATGAATTCCCACAGTGCCATGAACTCCCACAGTGCCATGAATCCCTGCGGTGCCATGAATCCCTGTGGTGCCATGAATTCCCACAGTGCCATGAATCCCTGCAGTGCCATGAATCCTTGTGGTGCCATGAATCCCTGCAGTGCCATGAATTCCCACAGTGCCATGAATTCCCGCAGTGCCATGAATCCCTGCAGTGCCATGAATCCCTGCAGTGCCATGAATCCCTGTGGTGCCATGAATTCCCACAGTGCCATGAATCCCTGCAGTGCCATGAATCCTTGTGGTGCCATGAATCCCTGCAGTGCCATGAATTCCCACAGTGCCATGAATTCCCGCAGTGCCATGAATCCCTGCAGTGCCATGAATCCCTGCAGTGCCATGAATCCCTGTGGTGCCATGAATTCCCACAGTGCCATGAATCCCTGCAGTGCCATGAATCCTTGTGGTGCCATGAATCCCTGCAGTGCCATGAATTCCCACAGTGCCATGAATTCCCGCAGTGCCATGAATCCCTGCAGTGCCATGAATCCCTGCAGTGCCATGAATCCCTGTGGTGCCATGAATTCCCACAGTGCCATGAATCCCTGCAGTGCCATGAATCCTTGTGGTGCCATGAATCCCTGCAGTGCCATGAATTCCCACAGTGCCATGAATTCCCGCAGTGCCATGAATCCCTGCAGTGCCATGAATCCCTGTGGTGCCATGAATCCCTGTGGTGCCATGAATTCCCACAGTGCCATGAATCCCTGTGGTGCCATGAATTCCCACAGTGCCATGAATCCCTGCAGTGCCATGAATCCCTGCAGTGCCATGAATCCCTGTGGTGCCCTGTATCCCTGTGGTGCCCTCTGTCCCTGTGGTGCCCTCTGTCCCTGTGGTGCCCTTATCCCTGTGCATGCCTGTATCCCTGTGGTGCCCTCTCTCCCTGTGGTGCCCTCTATCCCTGCAGGGCTGAGGACATGGTTGGGTTCATCACCTCTTTCTCCACTACTGAGAGAAGCCTCTGGAGTAAGCTCCTCTCTCTGGGATCTCTCTCATTTCCTTGGGAAGGAGGTGAAGCAATTGGCACAGGAGGCATTAATGCAGCGCCACAAACCAGCTGGTGGGATGGTTTTAAAATGTAATAAACTATTAAAGAAAACTATGAGCTTAAATCCTGAAGCCTTTAGTAAATTCCTGGTGGTTTAACTAGGTGAAGAGTGACTAATAACCTGGGAACTGACAATTTCCTCATTCCAGGAGCAGCTGTCCTCGTGTCCTCCTGAGCCCCCAGGAACCCCCTTCAGCTGCCAGCCTTGCCAAGCTTGGCTTAACTAACCCTGGTCCAGCACTAAGAGCAGCAGTGAGTGGAGGAGGTAACAACACACACACCAATCCCTCCTCATGGGCCCGCCAGGATTATTCCTGTTGTTTCCCACTGAGGCTTGGGATTGAATTCCCAAACAACCATGATGGGATAGGACCACGTGCCTAGGGCTCAGTGGGCTCCTGGCACTGCCAGAAGGATGAGAGCTCACAGGCTGACAGAAGACACTGCACGTTCTAGAGTCAGGAGGAGAGACGTGCCCGTTGTGCCCAGCAAGCGTTTTTCTAAATATAATTAAAATAAGTACATCTCTGGGACCGCTCTGACCGCAGGGATAAGGATGCAATGCCAGGTTTTTAAAACAAAATAACGTAAGCACTTAGAAAAGGACTAGAGCAGACTTCGGGTACTTATGTTCAAAATAATTGTCCCAGGAAACCCGATTCAGCAGCCACCCAGGCTGAAAGCACTTAGGCACCCGCGGGCAGGCGTTCAACAAAGCATTTAGTGACCCCGGCGCTGCATCAGCAGGAACGCGGGGCTCCGGGCAGGGAGTGACTCAGGGAAAGCGCGGGGCTCAGGCGGACCCGGTCCCGCCGGGGGACGGCTGGGTTCCGCCGGGCTCCCGCCGGGATCCTGCCCGGGACCCATTGGGGTCCCACCTGGTTCCAGTCGGGATCCTGCCCGGGTTCCATTGGGGTCCCACCCGGTTCCAGTCGGGATCCTGCCCAGCCCTCACCAGTCCCACCGGGCTCCTGTCTGGCCCCGAGCACCCGCGGCAGTGCCCCCGCTGTGGCTCCTGCCTCTGCGGCTGCTCCAACCGCGTCAAGGGCCGGGATGTGAGGGTCCTTGGCCCAGTAGGGTGTTCCAGGAGCCGCAGGAGCTCGCTCCTCGCACCCTTCCCCCGGGAATACCTTTGCAGCCCAAGCGGAGCCGCTGCAATCCAGCAGCCTCGGCTGCTAAACGCGGCTGAGGAGGGACAGTGCTCGTGGTAATAAATTCATGGATCTTCACACCCCAGCAGGCTGACAAGCACCTGGTTTTAAAGAGACTTTAAAAGCACTTGGAGCGCCGTGAGGCAGACCGAGACCCCCTTATGCTTGGAGACCCTAAACACCAGCTTCAAAGAGGGAGGGAAATTGCAAAGATAGCCTGGAAAAAGTGGATTTCAGTGGGGGCAAATCTTCAAAGCACAGGTTTCCTGTACTGTTATAAAGACCATGTCCCATTTCCATGAATAAGTCAAAAAGTGGGAACCTTTCCTAAGTGCACACCCAACCCGACAGGTGCTTCCTCTGTTGGGCTGGGAAGTGGATCAATGCTTTGGTTCCTTTTATGTGGTGTGGCCATGATTCTCCTCGATGGGACCTCCACTGCAGCTGCTCAGATCCTCATCCGTTTCAAACACATTTCATCCCTTCCTCAGTTTTTTCTTGCAAAAATCCTATTGGATTCATCTGATGGATATTTTCTTACTGGCAACAGGCTGCTGGCCAGCGAGGGCCTCTGGAATGCTCCCCCTGGCCTGGACACGGTGCCAGAGCTGCTCCAGTCACAACCAGACTGTGTCCCTGTCCCAGCCTTGCTCCCTGCACTAACTCAGTGGCTTAGACCAAGCTGTGCCAGCAGCGCCATGCCCGCTGCCCGAGGAGCTCTGCCCAGACAGGGTGTCCGTGGGCGCTCGAGGAGCTCTGCCCTGGACAGGGTGTCTGTGGGTGCCCGAGGAGCTCTGCCCCAGACAGGGTGTCCGTGGGCGCTCGAGGAGCTCTGCCCTGGACAGGGTGTCTGTGGGTGCCCGAGGAGCTCTGCCCCAGACAGGGTGTCCGTGAGTGCCTGGGGAGCGGCGTCTGTGCCACTGCCCTGCTCAGAGCTCTCACACACAAGGCGCTCCCCGTCGGAGAGCCTCGGATCTCAGCTGACTGCACTCCTGCCTCTGCCACTGCTGGATTTTCCTCACTTAAGGGCTGGTGTTTCTCACCAGCTGAGGCCTTGCTGCACTTGGGGCTGGCCCAGGGCCGGTGGGAAGCTGCTGGCAGCCTGGGACACGTCCTTCCGAGCTACCTCTTGTCCTGAAGGCAGCCAGCAGAGCACCCTGTGAGCAGTGAAAACACGGGCTCCAGGCCCATGGCTCCTTTGGAGCTGCCCGCAGCCCCGGGCTGCCTAATTGAGGCGGGAGAGGTACCTGGGCCTCCCCGCTCCTGCCGCAGCCTCCAGCGAGCCGAGCTCTGTGTCAATTACAGGAAAATCAATGAAGATACTGTTCAGGACTCCTTTTCACCATTCAGCACGGATGATATCCTTCACTTTCTAGCACTGATTCATTTACTTTCGGCCTCTCCAGGGGCTCCTGACATATTGCTATCTCTGAAGAATCTGAAGCAAGAACTGCCTTTGTTTCCACTGCAACTTGTTGGTGGGGCTGAGGCTCACGGCGGGTCAGGGCAGAGGCTGTGCAACACTGCAGGGTTTAAACATTTCTTCCCAAAACGCCTTCTCAAGGTCCTCTCTTGCATGGGCAGAATCAGGGGAAAAATGGGTCCAAACACAGGAGCAGCGTGCCATCGATGTCCTTGCTCCAGCTCCAGGCTGCTCCAGCCAAGCTGTCCCCCAGAGCTGTAGTGACACCGCAGCAGTGCTGCTTGTCCCCCAGTGCTGCTTGTCCCCCAGTGCTGCTTGTCCCCCAGTGCTGCTTGTCCCCCAGTGCTGCTTGTCCCCCAGTGCTGCTTGTCCCCCAGTGCTGCTTGTCCCCCAGAGCAGTGACACTGCAGCAGTGCTGCTTGTCCTGCTGGTCGGGCTGGACAGGGCTAGGAGCAACCTGGTCCAGTGGAAGGTGTCCATGGCAGGGCCATGGCACTGAATGGTCTTTCCCAGCCCAGCAGCTGGGAGCTCTCCTGCCAGAGAAGAGCCAGGAGAGTGGACAGGACTGGGACACCAGGGCTGCACAGTCTCATTGCAGGGTTTATTCCCAGCCCCAAGGTTTCAAGGTCAGAAACTACAGGAGACAATATTAAATGTTATAGAACTGGTTTCTAAAATATTTAAAGCAAAAGTCTGCAGTTGGTTTATTGTGGAAAGCCTAGGATTTCACTGGGACAACACTCTCCATGCTGAAGCTGGGGACACCACGCACTGGGTGTACAATAATGGACATCAGGTGACAGCCACGTAAAATGCCTATGTCCTGCGTCAAGCCACTGCTATTTCCTGCATTCCCAGCCTTTTCTCTCTCTCCACCAGAGCCACAGGCATCCCGCAGGAATGGGGTATAGACCTCGGGCCGTACTCTGGCCGAACTCCCACTGCAGGCTGGAGAACAACACTGATGCAAACCCCAACCCTTCGAGCTCCTCATGTTCCTGCTCTTCAAAGAGAGCTCCGTGCATGGAGAGTGGGTAGGAAATAGCCCAGAGCAAGGACGGGGCTACAAAGACAGGATCTATTATTTATGAGGCACTTCAGTGAACTCGGGGCTCTGAGGCAGACTGGGCTGGGGCAGGGGGGGAGCTTTGTGAGGGGAAAAATGGAGTTTGAAGGAACACTGAGAGCGATGCAGCAAGCACGGGTCGTGTTCATGAGAGACATCCCTGAGAGTGCAGAAGGCTCTCTTGGAGTTCACATGGGATTTGCTCTGTGGTTTAGGGGAGAGTTTAATGACCTGTGCTCCAAACACCAGGCTTTTAAAGAGCGAGGGGTCTTCCAAGCCAGCACAGACTCCACACTGCCCAGAACAGGCTCCCACAGCTCCACACATGCCAACCGTGATCGATGGTGTCACAGGGAAATGGGACCTGGGGATGCCATGCACCCACTCAGACAGGCACAGCTCCCCAGCACAGGCACAAGTTCCCAGTACAGGCACAGGTCCCCAGCACAGGCACAGGGCCCCCAGGACAGACACAGATCCCCAATACAGGCACAGGTCCCCCAATACAGGCACAAGTTCCCAGTATAGGCACAGGTCCCCAGCACAGGCACAGGGCCCCCAGTACAGACACAGATCCCCAATACAGGCACAGGTCCCCAGTACAGGCACAGATCCCCAGCACAGGCACAGGATCCCCAACACAGGCACAGATCCCTAATATAGGCACAAGTCCCCAGCACAGGCACAAGTTCCCAGTACAGGCACAGATTCCCAGCACAGGCACAGGTCCCCAGTACAGGCACACTCAATACAGGCACAAGTAAGTCCCCAGTACAGGCACAGGTCCCTCAATACAGGCACAAGTCCCCCAATACAGACACAGGTCCCCAGTACAGGCACAGGGCCCCAATACAGGCACAGGTCCCTAATATAGTCACAGGTTCCCAATACAGGCACAGGTTCCCAGTACAGTCACAGGTCCCCAGTACAGGCACAGGTCCCTCAATACAGGCACANCCCCAGTACAGGCACAGGTCCCCAGTACAGGCACAGGTCCCCCAATACAGGCACAGGTTCCCAATACAGGCACAGGTCCCCAGTACAGGCACAGGTCCCCCAGTACAGTCACAGGTTCCCAGTATAGTCACAGGTCCCCAATACAGGCAAAGGGCCGCAGCAGCCTGGGCCCCCCTTGGCTGAGCCACGCCAGCCCTGATGTGTATCCAGGGGCTCCGTGGGGTCCCTGCAGCCACGGGGCCCCCG
>VZRF01015590.1:35617-45736 GCA_013396875.1 Vireo altiloquus
GGCGGGTCGGGTACGGTCGGTAACGAGCTGCGGGTCTGTGTGTGGGGTGTGCGGGGTGTCTGTGTGAGGTGTGTGCGGTGTGCTTGCGTGCGTGTCTCCGTGTCTGCGTGGGTGTCCTCATGTGTGCTGTACGGATGTCTCTGTGTGTCTCCGTGGGTGCTGTGGGGGTGTCCTCGTGTGTGTGTGGGTGTCTCCATGTGTCCCCATGTATGTGCATTGGGTGTCTCCATGTGTCTCCGTGTATGTGCATGGATGTCCTCATGTGTGTGCGTGGGTGTCCCCGTGTGTGTGGCTGTCTCTGTCTCCATCTGTCCCCATGTGTGCTGTGTGTGTGTCTCCATGTGTGTGTGGCTGTCTCTGTGTCTCCATGTGTCCCCATGTGTCCCCATGTGTGTGCATGAGTGTCTCCATGTGTCTCCATGTGTGTGCTGCTGTCTCTGTGTCTCCATATGTCTCCATGTGTGTGCTGCTGTCTCTGTGTCTCCATGTGTCCCCATGTGCGTGCTGCTGTCTCTGTGTCTCCATGTGCCTCCGTGTGTGTGTGTTTCAGCATCTGTGCCCATCCCCAGGTCCCAGTTTGCACTGAAGTTCCTGGACCCCTCGTTTGTCCCCATCACCAACTCCCTGGGCCAGGAGCTGCAGGACAAGCCCTCCAAGTGGGCCTTCAACCGGAGCGCCTTCGCCCACCAGAGGTGAGCAAGCAGCTGGGCCCTGCCCTGCCCCTTCCCACTGGGCGTTCAGGGAATGCAGCACTCTGCTAAGTACTCTGAGCTCCGAGGGATTTGCCAGCAGCTGATCAAGGCTGAACCAGAGCTTTTCCCCAGACAGTTGCAGCTCCCCTGGAAGACTTGATTATTTCAGAGCAGGACACCAGGCTGTAACACACGTTATTGTACCAGAACGTGACCCAGTTTCCTCGTGTGCAAGTAGAATTGTCATTACTCCAGGATAAATGGCTGTGGTTTAAGACTGGAAACAATTCAGGCTGTAACAGCCATGAAGTGCTGTGTTCATGGAGGCCAAAACACACACAGAGAAACTTCCCAGCTGCTGGCAGTTCCGAGCAAGTGCAGTGCTGCTCCTGCCTCCAGCTCCGCTCTGCCTGCGGGGGCAGGCACAGAGCTTTGTACTCTTTATACATACATCTAATCGCTGATTACACATATTCAACATTTCTCTAAAAGAAAGTATATAAAACCATGTAGCCATTTAAGACAGCTACTGCCACCTTGGATTGTAATTTTGTCCTGACAAATGCCTGCTGGTTTAGGCACTACCTTGAGGCTCTGCTCACATGTCCCACCTGGGGAGCAGGAATCTGGCTCTGTGGCCAGGTAGGATGGGGCTGCTGCAGCTCTCAGGGCAGGGTTTGGGCTTTTCTCCTCCCTTCAGGCCACTGTCCAAGGACAGCAGGACAAGTAATTCCCTTCCAGTGCTGCCACATGCTGCCCTCAGGAGCTGGGGGCTACAGAGAGGAGGTGGCATTTTGTCCCCTCTTTTCCCCAGGACCGCCCAGGCTATGTGACAGTGGCCACCCTCAGTGTTGCTCCATCCCTGGCACCAGCAGCTCCATAAGCCTGTCCCTGTGCTACCCCTCTGATGATTTTAGCTGATGCTTCGGGAGCTGCCTTTGCACTTGTCCGTCAGCCAGAACCCATAATTAGGGCACCCAGTGGGACTCCATTAATGCTCAGACATTGGAGGATGCGAGCTGGAGGAATGGTTGTTTGTTTTCCATAAACATAAGCAAATAAAGTCCTATTGGGTTTCTAATTTTATGCCCTGCAAGGGAAATTCCCAAGCAGGGTAGGTTTTGTTTGCTTTGTAAGTATCCCTAATAACTCTTGTAAAAGTGCTGCTGTGCTTGCCCAAGTATGAATTAAGGAACTATATTTGCACAGATGGAGACAGTGACTGTCGCTTGGTTTTGTGATTGGAAGCTTGTTAATGAGAACATATATATAAAAATGGTCTCCTGTTATTTCAATTGGATACCCTGGGTTTGCTTCACGTGCCTTGTGGCTGCACCAGGAATGAAAGGAACACACAGCCCCAGCAGAAACTCGTCCTGACCCTGTCTGGGCAGGGCAGTGCAGTGCATATCCCACAGCTGGGTGACCATGGGGGATGTACTGGGAGCTGCACCCCTTGTCCTAAGCAGCCAATCCCATATTTAAATCCTGACAGTATTCCAAGAGCCACAGGCACAGCCTTAGCTGGTGTCAGTAGGGACCAGGTGGTAAAGCCAAGTGGAGCTCCAGGTGAGGAGCCAGCTCCCTCATTCTTGTCTATTTTTATTAATTTAAATGCCATTGCACCCTATTGCTCAGGAAACTACTTCAGTACACTTAAAAAAAATAAAAGGAAAAATGTAAGTCTAGGTGGAAAACAAATCCACTGCAAAAAAACAGGAAAGAACTCCATGTTTTCTGTTATTTTGCTCTTGTTTTAGGCAAGAAATCCTTCAGCATGTCGACGTCATCAAAAACTTTTCTCTGACCAAGAGCAGCGTTCGGATCGGGCAGCTGATGCACTACGATTATTCCAGCCATAAGTACGTTTTCTCCATCAGCAACAACTTCAGGTCTCTGCTTCCTGACGTGTCTCCCATCCTGAACAAGCACTACAACATCTGCGCCGTGGTGGGCAACAGTGGGATCCTGACCGGGAGCCAATGCGGGCAGGAAATCGATAAATCGGATTTTGTCTTTCGGTGCAATTTTGCTCCAACCGAGGCTTTCCAGAAAGATGTTGGAAGGAAAACCAACCTTACCACCTTCAACCCCAGCATCCTGGAGAAATATTACAACAACCTTTTGACCATTCAGGATCGCAACAACTTCTTTTTAAGTTTGAAAAAGCTCGATGGGGCCATTCTTTGGATCCCCGCTTTTTTCTTCCACACGTCGGCGACAGTCACGAGAACACTGGTTGACTTCTTCGTTGAGCACAGAGGGCAGCTAAAGGTCCAGTTGGCTTGGCCAGGAAATATCATGCAGCACGTTAACAGGTGGGTGCCTTACATTTAACTGGCCAAATACATCTCTTTGTAGAAATACATCTCTGACCCGATTTTCCCCTCGTGCCTAACGTGGCAGGCACAATCTGGCAAGTCAGGAGCGCTTGCTTTCAGAGCCAGTGCAGTTTTGTGGTTGCTTCAGAACATCCTTCAGTTGTTTCTGACTCACCTGCTTGTCTCCCCAGGTACTGGAGGAACAAGCACCTGTCCCCAAAGCGGCTGAGCACAGGTATCCTCATGTACACCCTGGCTTCGGCCATATGTGACGAGATCCACCTGTACGGATTCTGGCCCTTCGGCTTCGACCCCAACACGCGGGAGGACCTCCCCTACCACTACTATGACAAGAAGGGAACCAAGTTCACCACCAAGTGGCAGGAGTCCCACCAGCTGCCTGCAGAGTTCCAGCTGCTCTACAGGATGCACGGTGAAGGACTGGCCAAACTCACCTTGTCGCATTGTGCCTAAGAACCTAAATCTTGAAGTGCCAAATGATTGTCTAAAAAAGTGCCCAAAACCAAATTAAACATTCTTCAGATAGAATTCTAAAAAGGAAACAAACCCACCCTAAAACCTTTTCCATAATTTAAAGATGCTTTTTAGCCAGTGCCCATTCAAGGGTTTCAGCATATTTAGCAGTGCAGAAGCTTTTATCACATTCTGTGGATGCGATTTGTGCAGCTGCAAAGTTGAAATATTTTGCATTTCTAGATAAGACACTCAGTATGTTTTAATATCTCTTCATATTTTAGCGTTCCACTAAACGCCCTGGATCTCTTCATTTTATTGTTCCTTCCCACTAGAGCTAGAAATGCTACTTTTAAAAGGTTTTGCTTCTTTTGTATCTGTTGCTCTCCATAGCTCAGCGCTGCCGTGGCCGATGGAGGAAGCCACTCGGGATTCCAGTGCATCCTCACACGCAAGTTCCTCAGTGTGGATCCTGATTTCCACTGCTTGGGTATTTTCGTATTTACTGAATTTTGCATTTTTTAAAGAATAACAAGAAGGAGGTCACAAAGTGGCTCATACCTTAGCTAGGTGTTTCTATCACTCTTGGAATACTTCAGTGTTTTAATTCCATTTGGGACAGATCCTAGTCCAGACTAGACAGGCTGAAGCATGTTCATTCCCATCCGTCTGATACTATTCTGTCATTTGATTTCAAAGTTAAACCACCACAGTAAATGGAATTAGGCTGCTCTGGAGACATATTGGGTGAGAAAAGCCCCAAACCTTGTCCCTCTGCTTGGGCAGAGACTAGCAGGAAGCGAGGCGCTGGGATTTTTGAAACTGGTTTTTGTAGGGAAGTGAACAGAACTGGAGTGAAGGCAAGAGGAAGTGCCATTACCAGAGCTCCCCATTTATGTCTCTAACTCACCAGTCAGAAGGCTGGAGTGGTGGCCCCATTTTCCCATCACCAACAGCGCTCCAAGGCAGACAGGGCAAATGCTTCTGTGGCACCAGAAGAAATCCAGCTGCTTGGGAACAGGACAAAAAATAAAGTCACTTAGAGTTGGGAAATGTTGGCCATTATGTCTCAGGATAAAGGAGTCTGGGAAGTTACTGGGTTTCTTATGAGTATGCTGGCAAGTATTTAACCATTTTTAACTATTCTGGGTGAGAACTGACCCCACAATGAAAAAAGACGCAAAATCCAATATTTAAAATGGCACATGTTAATTTTTCTTAGCTTCTCCTGCCGGGCACAGATCCTGCAGAGCACGAGGACAGGCTGTCCCTGTCCCTCCCTGCTGCCCACGTCCCCGGGCAAGGACTGAGTGCCCCCAGTGCCAGCAAGGGCTGTGGGATCACAGCCACCAGGAGCTGTGGGGCCAACAGCAGCCGGGCAGCATCGGTCCCAACCAAGCCTGCAGGGACCCTTCTCCACTGGCTGGGGCACACAGATCATTCAGCCCCAAACCAGAAACTGCACAGGGAAGGAAGGACTCTGCACTGGTCATTCATGAAGTGCAGGAATGGATCTTTCTGATGTCGTTTCCTATGGAGCTGTACAGCAGCTGGGCTGGTCACTGGGGTTCATGGTAAAGTGGTGCCCAGCGACCCTAATCCTAATGGCAAAGAGTCCACTGGGGCAGAAGGGCCACTCCAAACACCCAGTGAACCTTGTTGGCTTGTCTTAATGCCAGACATTTTTATCAAGAGGCATTTTATCAGTTTCCTGTAGGCATCCATCATTTCTCATCAGCAAATTAAAGAAATGAGAACTATTATCATTATATTGGCATGAAAGCAGGGAGCGAGGTGCTCCATACAGTTTCTGGAACCTCCCCTGGTCCTGGAGAGGGACAGAATCCCCTGCCAGTCCTGGGGACAGCCCTGGGGACAGTCATCA
This sequence comes from Vireo altiloquus, assembly GCA_013396875.1. Classification (NCBI taxonomy): domain Eukaryota; kingdom Metazoa; phylum Chordata; class Aves; order Passeriformes; family Vireonidae; genus Vireo; species Vireo altiloquus. Next base: position 40,990 of record VZRF01015590.1, read on the forward strand.
CCGCCAGAACTTTCCAAAGGCACAAAGAGGCACCAAATGCAGAGAAGGAAGCACAAAACTGACTGCAAATATTTGGAAACAGGAATACAGAAAAATTATTGACAGAGCGCCATATTACATCATTGATTTTTAAGCAAAACTCCCCATCGATGCTGCAGACCCACATTGAACATTTCAGAATCATTGATTTTAATGGGGAGTTCTGCCCCACGATCGATGGCACAGCACAGCCCAAACTAAATTGCTTCTTAGTATCAATATTTTTTTGCCCAAGCTCATGCAAGGTGGAAAACCATCTCAAAGTGTGCAGCTTTTGTTTTGCCTGGTGGGGTCTGAGGGAGAGGTGAGGACAGCAGGGGATGGAGAGAGGCTCTCTGGGGTTGCCTCTCTCTGGCAGAAATGCCTTTGCATTAATAAGCGAGTATCTTAATTATTTATTTAATTGTTATTTAGAAGGTGCTGGGGGCTGCCCTCCCTGCTCAGGACAGCCAGTGCCCCTGCATGCAGCATCACCTCAAGATGGGCTCTTCCTTCCCTCTCTTTGGCCCTAAACCTTCCTGCATGAATTCCTGATGGTTCAGGGAGAATTCTCCCTCCCATGACTGAATGTCTAGACAAGCCAATGGAGCTAATGCAGCGTGATCAATACCTGTAAGTACAAAACATCAGAGGTTCCAAAATCCAGAGAAGTCCTCCCGAGCAGCTCCCTCCATTAGGAGACCCTGCTCAGACCAGGGCAGCCAGGACAGTGTCCAGTGGCAGCCACATCCCACTCCAGCCCCTCTGCCAACAGGATGGGTGCCAAGGTGCTGGGGGTGTACATAGGATTGGGAATACATGTTTCCTTTCTTCTTTTATACATCTTGGGTCTGTATTTTTGTTGCTTGCATCTCCTTGGTGAATGGTAGTGAGGCACATGAAAACAGGTATTTGGCTACTGGGTTTAATTGTGGACTAAACCAAAAAGCAAGAGTTTGTGAAGCAGAACTAACTGTGAATGGAGGCTGCAAAAACAGGGCAAATAGGAAAAAGCAGGTTTTCTGTAAATGAATGTGTCTTTATTCCAATGGCTCTACAGTTCAATGCCTGACGGAGTTGTTTTCAATAAGAAAAGCTAAACATTTTAAAAAAAACAAGAAAAAAATGCCATAATTGTAATAAAGGTTTCATTATTAAGGGCCATACTAAAAGCATTGTTTATTTTTCAATGGCTGATGTTCACAAAGGGCCAGGGCACGTCTCAGGTGAGCGGCAAAGCCGCACGCGGTGGGAAGGACGCTGCAAGTGGAGCTGCTCCAGCCTCACGACCAGGGAGAGCCTTGGGACTGGGTCTGGGGGCTGGGAGCAGGCTGTGTGTGTCCCCAGCCTGGGGCTGGAGCGTGGCTGCACAGCACATCGTGCCCTGGCTCCCCTCGTGACCATGTCCTCGTCGTGAGCATCGGGAGCTCGGCGGCTCTCAGTGTGATCCCGCAGTGTGATGTGCCTGCAGCATTGACTCATGTGCCATAACCCGATATTGAATGCATTGTTTTTAAATAAAATGGTTTCTTGTGCATTGGGAGTCTGTAAAACTCCGCTGCCTCTGCTTCTTCCTTATTAGCATTTCCCGAACTGCTCTGGGCCACTGATAGGCTTTACTGGAAAACTTCACCGGAGGAGTTGCCAAAGGTGTTGCTTAATGTTCCCTATATTTCATTATGCAGTGCAACAAGCTTGGTGTGTTGGATCAAATTCTGCACTCCCGTGGAATATGTGGAGATAAAAAGCAAGGGAATCTGGGCACTGATTGGCTCAGGGTATTTGCTCATTAAGGTGAATTACATTCCCAAGAACATCTCACAGCCCACTGCTGTTACTTGTTCCAGGTGACTTGCTGATGCTCCAGCACTGTGTAGTGTCCTCAGTGGCTGCCGGCAGGAATTCTGCCGTGTGTTTTTAGTTCACACAAACTCCCGGGATAGAGTCCCTCAGGCTGGCAGGCACAGGAGCAGAGCCGTGCCAGATCCTCTGCCTGTGCTTTCTGTGTGCTTCTCACCACTAATAGCCACTACAGCTCATATATTTATCCTTGAGAGCATCCTGGCAGAGAGGCAGGGATTCACAGTCCCATAACCCAGTTTGGGGATGGGATAGGAAAACTCCTTTCCTTCCTCTCCCACTGCTAATTGTGAGGAAGGCTCTGCTGGCCATTGGTGCCAGTGGCCAGTGTGGGTTGAAGCCCCTAGCCCTGTGTCCAGTTGTGCCTCCATCCCTGGGAAGGTGTCCTGAGGGGCTGGAGCTGCTCCCTCTGCAGAGCACAGGCTTGTGAAAGCAGTTTCAAAATGCCAAAGAAAACACTTGCAATACTTGTTAAAAAGCAGGTGGAAATGACACGTGCAGGCCCTGGCCAGCTGGTGACAGCTGGTTTAGAGACCTCCCTGTGCCATGTCCTGCACTGAGGTGTCACCCTGGAGTCACCCTTTCCTGCATGGTTTGGGTCAGGTGCCAAGTGTGGGTGCTGCAGGACACTACAGAGACGAACCCCGGAGAACAAAAGAAGAGAGAAATTAAATTTCATACTCCCAGGGGAGCCACAGCCCAAACCAGAAGCATGCTGGGCAAGAAAGCTCAGCCCGGTCAACCTCCAGGTTTGTCCCACCCTGCCATCCCTGGACACCCCACTGCTGCCTCTCTGGGGGGAGCGAGGGCACCTGGCCACAGCATGGGGAGCCCTGGCTGCAGGCAGACAGGAGGAGGAAAGCTAACAAAGAAACTCCCTCCTCCCTCCCCCAAGAGCAGAGGGAAAGCCTCTGGCGAAGGCAGCCATGCAGGCAGGGAACGCTGTCCCGCTGGGCAGCCGAAGCTCGCTGGGCTGGAAGCAGCAGCAGCCACCCAGCTCCCAGCACTGCTCCTGCCACTCTACCCAGCTGCCAGCTCGGCTGGGCCTTGTCCTGCCTGAGTGACAAAGGACACCGCACACCCTCCTGCCTCTGAGGGCAGGCACAGCCCCTTCAGGATGCACCCTCTGCTTCGGGTACAACTGTGCCAGGCACGGATGTTTACACCTTGGCAGGTTGGTTCCCAGGAAGATTTTGACAGGAATTTGGAAAGACACCAGAATTAGGCACTACGGTGTGTAACAAAACATCCTCAGGAGATGCAGCCATCAGGTGCAGGTTTGGAAAGAAAACGTCAAAGTCAGGCCTGATGAATTTGTTGGAGAAGGCAAGGCAAGGCAAAAGATAGGAAAAGAGAGGAAAAGAGAGGAAAAGAGAGGAAAAGAGAGGAAAACAGGGGAAAACAGGGGAAAGGGAGGACATGGACACCAGCACATCTGAGGCACCAGACTCCCATCAGGGTCTGCCCACCCACCCCCCTGCCCACAGCGGCACCTCCGTCTCTGGAGTGCAGCACTTGCCTCTCTTTTCCCCAAATCAACTGCAACTTTTGCCTTCCTTTAGGAAGGACAAAAAGATTTCATGCATAACTTGCCCTGAACAAAGGCACCTCACGCCAGGGCTTTCTTTTCCGTCTTTCTTTCTTTTTCCTTCTTCACCACAAGCTGACAGCAGGAGGAGTAGCTGGGGCAGGGGGAGCTCCACTTTATACCCGCTTGATTAGTGCCAAAAAGCAGCTTAGAAAACACTGTGAGCTCCAGAGACATTCCGTGATGGCAGCATGGAGAGGAACGGATAATTATCCTTTGGGATCAAATCTGTAGGGAAACTGGGTGCTGTCATACAAAACCTGTTTGCAAGGAGATTCCAGGTGCTCTGGAGGTGGCCTGATGATGGAGTGTCCAAAAAGTGACATATCTCCCAAATTTCCCCCCTTTTACTTAGTGGAAAGACCCAGTGGAGGAGGGACCTTCACAAATACAGAGACGGTTATCAGGGCCGAGATAGGGATGATACAAAACGCAAGGATATGGCTGCTGTGGCTGCTGTGCTACTGATTAAAGGAGCAGGGAGAAGTGGCAAACTGCACAGCTGGGAGCAGCGGGCACAGCCCAACCCGAGGTGTCTTGGCAAGAGTGCCCTGCATGGGCTGTGCCATAGCAGGCAGGTCCTCACTTGCCAGCTTCGTGCCAGAGGATGCTGTCCCCTGGGGGCCTGAGCCCACTGCGACCCTGTTCGCTTCCATCCGTGCTGCCCCTGCCCTCAGAGCAGCCCCACGCCTTGTGCCCTGCGGAGCTGTGCGCTGCCCCTGGCAGCCGCGGGGGCTCAGGGGCGGCCTGGGGAACATGCCCTTCCTCGGGAAGAGGGGGAACACCTGTCCGTGTGGGCACCGGGACCCCACAGCCGCCTGCCAGCGAGGGGGAACGGCGCTGCGGGGCTCCTGGGCCTGCACCATCAACCCCCGGGCGACCTGCATCAATGAGCCCTAATTCAGCCGCATTTACGGCAACTGAAAACCAATAACCAACAGCACAGATCGGCGCTGTACCTCGGTTTGCAGCAGCGCCGGCTGTGTGCAGCGGGGCCCCTGGAGCGGCCGCCTGCGGGGCTGGGCTGCCGGACCAGGGCTTCCGAGATCGTGTGCCGGGAGGAGAACCACGCCGCCAGTGTAGCGGATCCCGGTGGCGGCGGCGGGGGAGCGGCCCTGGCCACTCCCGGGGCCGGTTCCGCGCCCCTCACGCTACAAAGACCGCGGCATCTTTAAGGGCCCCGCGGTCCCCTCACGGAGGCCCCGCCCCCCGGCCCTCAGCGCGCTGCCGTTGGCGGTTCCTGCGCGCCCCGCCCTTCCCGCCCTTTCCGGGCCGCCCTCA
>VZRF01015590.1:47119-90286 GCA_013396875.1 Vireo altiloquus
CCGGCCGCATTGTCCGCGGAGCGCGCGCGGGCGCCCCCTGGCGCGGTCGCGGAGCGCCGCAGCCCCCATTGTTCTGCGGGGGCCGCGGGGGGGGCGGCGGGCAGCGACCCCCGGTACCGAACCCCGGCACCGACCCCCGGCAGCGCCTGCACCGGGGGTGAGCGGGACAGACGCGGCGAGGGCTGTCCCTGCCGTGGGGCCGTGCGGGGTGCGCCCGCGGCGCGGAGGGTGCCCGAGGGTCGCCGGCCGGTCGGTCCCGCGGGAGTGAGGGCAGGCCCCCGCCGCGGAGCACGACCGGGGCTGCCTCCCCGCTCCCCGGGAACCGTGCGGCCGTGGACGTGGGTGTAGAGGGACACGGGGGGCTCTGGCGCGGGCAGACACGCGTGGGACAGACCGCAGCATGGGGCGGGGGCCAGTGGCCGGGCCGCTCTGCTCTGACAGCAACGAAAATCCGAGGATGTTTGTGCCACCGAGTCCGTCCTTTTCTAATTTCAATTGATCCCGGTGCGGGCAGATTTGGTCCCCGGTGTCAGGTACACAGCGGGCTGTCCCCAGGGCTGCCCGCTCTGCTGGCACACCGGGAGGGGGCTGAGGGGACACGGGGGTCTCTGCGGTGTGGAAATGGGCACAGAGAGTCCTTGCACGAGGAGCAGATGTTGAGCGGGGCTGGGATGCGATGGAGCAGGGCAAAGAGGAGCCATGGATGATTGATGGCTGTAATCCCTGCCCGACCCCCTAAGCAGAGGTGCTGCGGGTTAAACACCCACAGCCTGGGGTCTCCAGAATCCCCGCAGAGAACGTTCAGTCTTTCCCGAGGTGCGGGGCAGTCCCGGCTGTGCTGCCCATCCGGAGAGGGATGCTGATCCCCTCCTCGGCTCTAACGGCAGCTCAAACTCCTCTCATGCCTTGCAGCAGCCACAGCCATCCTCTCTGTTTGCAGCCAAATGAAGGTGCCGAGGTCTGTCTGTGACAGGGGCACGGCAGGAACAGAAGGGGTTTGGGTTTTTTGCCGAACACGCGGCGGTGTCGCCTTCACAAACAAACGTGTATCGAGAGGGAAATCGATGCAGATAATGTTTAGAAGATTAAAAGAGCATTAATGTTGGCAACAGGAGCATCAACGCGTGGACCCAGTTTTCATTGATCTGGAACCTGAGCCGGCTCATTTCCAGTAACGTGGCTGGTGTTTTTCCTTCCCAGCACTGGTCCCGGGTGGGGGTTCCCCGTGGAGCCTTACATATAGAGCAGAAAATCAGGAATCACAGCTCCACGCAGAGTTATGCCTGTGTAATTCTGGTTCTCTGCTTTACCAGTCCCTCTGAATGCCTCTGCATCCAGGAGTAAAGTTTGGAGAGAGCTCAGGTGCTAAGTGGGCATGGATTCCCCATGGAGCGGGAAAGACCTTTGCAAATTACCTTTCCTTTCAGGAAATCGATTATTTTAATTTTCTTTTATTACCACGTGTGAATATGCGGTCCCATTGCCTCAGTGCTTCCTTCTCCCCATTTACTCGCTTGCTTAAATCCCTCTGAGCACGGGGGAAAAGCCACAAGTATTTCAGGTTAAAAAAACCCCAAAAAACAAACCCACCTGCTATTTGCCCCATACTCCTGGAAATTTTTCCCAAGTAGGGCAAAAATCTGCTGTCCTTGAAGGGAAATCTCCCTCTTGCTGTGGGAGCAGTAGCAGGGTGGGTGGGCTTAATATTTCTTCTTATTATAGAAGATATATAGTGTTGTCTACTTTATTCTATTCTAACCTAATCTAATTTAATCTTATTCTTTCTGTGCTTATTATCTCTTCTTGGGGGTCTTTAAGACTCCTCTGTCAGGGAGGTGTGGGCAGGACCCGCTGTGAAGGGGAAGTTCCAAGCGTGCTCAGGAGCTCCGAGGGCAGAGCACCCTTCTGGGGTCACCGTGCCCGCGTCTCGCTGTGGCTGCAGCCGGGGAAGCGACGAGTGCCCTCCCGGGGCACGACAGGGGCTTTAGGAGGGTCGGACAAACGCTTTTCCCGCATCAGCCCGGGACCTGGTCCCCAAAACGGGCTGGTGCCCTCGCTCCTGCCGCTTCCCGTCGGCAGAGCGGAGCGGCGCTCGGGACGGGGCGATCCCAACCCTCCCTCCTGCCCTCCCTCCCCGCCGCGGGAAGGTCTCGGGAAAGCCCCGATGGATAATCCCTAAATTTCTGCGGGATCAGCAGAGCGCTCCGCCGCCTGTTTACCTTCTCCGGTGCCGGATCGCCTTATTAACGGTTTAACACTTTGGTACCGAAACACCATCAACGATTCATTTGTGCGAAACTGCTCCGTGCTCAGAGCTGTCAGTACCACGGAGAGCGGCGGAGAGGGATGAGAGCAGGGAGGGAGGGTAGGGAGGAGGAGGAGAGAGGGAGCAGGAGCGAGACGAGACGCCCGGGGCAGGAGGTGGCCACGGATTGTCCCGGGCACACCGTGGGTGACAGTACCAGGAATGGGCGATGGCAGTGTCACATCCCAGGGCTGAGCCCTGCACCCTCAATTTCCCCAGGCCAAGGAGAGGCATCTCACAGTGAGGAATGGGCTGTGGACAATTGTCCACCTGTCCTCTGCCTCTTTGTGCCCTACCAAGTGCTTCTTCCCTGAATTTCGAGACTATTTTGTTGTCTGTATCTCCAGCTAAAAATTTAGGCATGATAACATCTGTATCAGGTGCGTTTATAAAACTATTTCTTAGCGTTGAACTAAATATAAAGGTACATAAAGGTTCTTTGAAAGGTGCTTAGTGGCTTGAAATATTGGTGCTCTCTTCAGCTATAGATTAGTGGTTGTGTTTGAACAATCCATGCGGTAAATTGTGGTGCTGGCTGATAAATTATGTTTCTCATGTACCAACTTTCCGAAATAATGCCCTGCCCCAGCTCTTTGTTCCACATCATTTCTGAAGGCGTTTCTGCCACACACAAATCTGAATCCAGTTTTTGCGAAGCAGATGAGTTTTTATCAGTTTCTTGATTATTTGACAAAGTTAGTTCTCAGTACATTTGGGATTAAATGCATGTCTATATTTTTCTCCCTACTTTTTGAAAGAAATAGTTAATTGGTCATCATGTGTTACTCATTCTGAAGCTGTTCTTCACTATTTCCTTATAAGATGTTTTCCCCCAGAATCTCTTTTTTCCCCTGTATCTCTTGCCTATCACTGTTCGAACTGAAATAGCCCAAACTCAAATATTCCTCTGCAGCTGAAAATTGCCACAATTTATTTGTGGTGAGAAATGCATAAAGGAGAGAACACTTTTGCAAAAAAGGACTATTTCCCAGTGACTGGTGTTGGTTCTTCCCACACTCTGTAGGGGCATTTTGTCTCTGCACTGTGGCCCTGGCTGCTCATCCCTGGTGCTCCTCCCTGGTATTATTCACAAAACCTTGTCCTGGATGCTGCTGCCATCCAGCAGCTGCGAGAGCTTTTCCTTCCCTTCCAATTAGCCATTCCTGGGAGATGACAAGCTTCCTGCAGTACCCAACACGGCTGAAGCACTAAAGGCAGCAGACTCCTCTCATCAGAGCAGCTCCCCCGGAGCTGCCTTCAGAGCGAGAACGGAGCTCTGCAGGTGGACGGAGAATGGATCTCAGAGGGAAAGCAGGCCTGAAAGGGACTGCAGACATCACTTGTCCTGCCTCTTTCTTCAGGAATCTCCTGAGGGGGATTTTTTACCAAAGCGATCTCTTCTGGGGCTTACAGGTACAAAAAAACCCTTAATGACTGGCCTTATTCTCACTTTTTGTCTTTTAAATCCTTTGCTTCTCATCTTATCCCCACTAGACACAGCAAAAAAGAACACTCCCTTCCTTCTGATAGCAATCTGTTTGTATTTAAGGCTCCCATCTTGTCTCCTGTCTTCTCTGGAAAAAGCCCGTCAGTCCTGGGCCATGAATATGCAGGGGAAGCACTATATCCAACGGGACAGATAATACATCTCTTTTTCCAAGGTAAAAGATTTTGTATCCAGCTCTATCAATCTCACAGACTTTTGCATAAAAGGCTCTCTGATTTATAGAGGGTTTTGCACACAGAAATCATACCAAACTGCCTAATCTCAAATGGGTTTGGTGATAACATCAGCCAGACAACTCGCTGATGGCAGAGAGAAATGCAATCAAAAAAGAAATTGGAGAGTTTTGGGGTTGTTTGGGGTTTTCGAGCTATAAAGTCAAACTGCTCCATTGTGAAAAAAGGGACTCAAACCACTGGTAAATGCTGCACAGAGGAATTATTAGCCAAGCGATAGAGGCTGGCAGGTTCCCAAAACGCAAATTGTCTCCGAGACCAAAATATCTCTCAGTAAGCAGGGAACATATTTATGAGCAGTGGTGATTTTCCAGCAGTTCTCATCCCCTCATAATGGGGTGGGAGCACAGGGCCTGTGCTGAGGCATTAAGCTTTGGCAAGCAGCGCTCAGCTGCAGGAGGGGAAGGAAGAGCAGAAGGAAATCTTCCTCAGAGAGCTTCCCACACACCTTCTCCGTGTTCCTCCTCCCCTGGGCTTGTCCTGCCCACTCCTTCCTCACCTCCTCACCTTCCTCACCTCCTCACAGCCCCTCTCCCCTCCCTTCCTCACCTCCACCTCTCTGGAGCCTGGCAGGAGGGACCCTCTCCTGCTGAAGCTAAGCTTTCCTAAGCCCCTGGGAAGAAGGGAATGGGAACCTGAGTGTGTGGAGAAACAGGGCTGCTCTTGCTTTGTGTGTTCAGCTGAAGTGCAAGGAGAGCTTGGAGGGCAGCACACCTCTGGCTTTCCTGGATAACCTTGCAGAGCTTTGCTCCTGTCCTCTCCTGTTGTTCTTAATTCCACCTTATTGACAACAGGCAGTAAAAGGAAATGCTCATGTCCAAGTTTCTCCCGTGGAATTCCTGAATTTCAGAATTCCTGAAAACTGGAGCACACAGCCAGGATTCACCAGATCTGTCCTTCCCCTTGCAGTGAGATTTCAGGCTCTTACTCAGCTCTTGCTTACCCACCTGAGCTTTAAATTCCCTTTCTTGGAAAAGATGCCCCAAGTCCTTCCAGTCACAGCTGTGTTTGGGTTCTTCCAGGGATGGGCTGTGCATCACTTGGAGATGCTGCTCCAACAGGCAGAGCACTCCAACAGCACAGAGAAATCCTTGTCACTGGGAAGTGTTATCATTCAGCTAGAAACTATGTGGGGATTCAAAAGGGAGAATCTCCAGAACAAGAGGAAGATTAAGTCTCCCAGGTGTTAGATGTGAAGGACTCTCGGAGTGCAGCCAGAAGCATGCAAAGCTGTGCTGTGCTGGAAGGTTCCAGTGGTACCCAGAGGCTCCTGTCAGAGATGCTGTGCTAAGGTGGGTGCTGTAGCACTGCAGGGAGGAAAGCAGAATTTACAGCCCAATTCCAGCCTTGCAGCAGATTTACAGGAGACTGGACACAAACAGCCTGAAAGCTGTGGCGTGCCAGGAAGAAACATAAAGGAGCCACATCCCCAAAACCATCCATCTTTTCTTCTCAGAGAGCTGCAAGATGCAGGGCCTGGAGAGGGGTGGCATTCCCTGGGGATTGTGCAGGATTGACAGGGAAAAATCAGGTGGGGTGCCAAGAAAACACCTTCCTGGCGGGAAGCAGCCAGGCTGTGAGCTTCTTTTTCAGAGCATTGCAGGAATCTCTGGGTCTCCAAACAGGGAACACCTCACCATTGCAATCAGATCTTCTCTGGAGGAACAGGATTAACTTTGTGCCACACATCCAATCTGGTTTTCTGGATAAATGCCATCAAGGGCATTCCTAGGGTTTCAAAAATGAGGAGTTTGGTGTGTGTGCAGCAGCTGGGATGAGCAGCACTGGCTGCCCACCCCGACAATGTGATTATTTGCATCTTCATTCTGATTGCTCCTTGTTCCATAATGATTTTGTACACAGCGGAGTACTTAACCTAATTTGTATTGATCTCAATCGCTCTCATTCGTGCATACTTAATTCAGAGAGGTAATCAAATTGATTTCTGAGGCCTAGTTTTTAAGAGATTGTAGTAACAGGGATATACAAGGGGTTGCTTTAAGTGAATCACAACGAAAGAAAAACATTTTAAATCTTTAGAAAACGCTTTGATGGTCATTTCATTGTGTTCAGTATTACCAGAGTAATTACATTTCCTTCACATGGAGTCCTCTCCAAAATCGAATTGAGGAGCAGTTTTAGTTCCATCAGACAGATAACTGGGTTTGGGTGACTTTGCACCCACACAAACCACATAGGTGGGATCAATATTCACAGCTTGTCCTTAGGAGCGATGGAGAGTGAGGACTTACTGCCGGATTAAGGGAATATTGGTCTCTGCTTGGCTCCTTCTTAACACCTGCTCTTTGTTTCATGGGTGCAGAGTCACTTTTGCCATCTAGAACCATCCAGAACCAGAGAGGCACAGGAGCTGCATTGTTGACATTTCCAGTATCCTGGCAAGTGGCTCTGCTTCTCCTGGGGCTGCTCTCCCTGGCCTCCTCCTCCTTCTGATGCTTGTGACCTTTGTATCCTCATCTCTGTCTCCCTCCTGGAGAAGTGTGAGGAAGGAGGGAGGCCCTGGAGCATCCCTGCCCCGTGCCCGAAGGCTCAGAGGGTGGGATTGAACTGAGCAGTAGAGCATGTAGATATTTTTCAGGATTTGTGGCTGTTTGGAATGCCTGGGCTGGCTGGCTTCCTCTCTTGTGGGGAAGAAAATGGAAAATCAGAGTCATTGTTGTAGAAAATCAGCCAAATGAACTATTAGTGGGGAAGTTCAGTGGGATGATACTCAGTGTGCCACAGCACAGCGTCAGGTCCCTGCACCCTCTTAATGCCCTTCAATTCATGGGTCTTGTCTTTGGCCCATGCTAGGGATGCTGCACTGACCCCATTTCTGAGCAGTTCCTATGTTGTTTCTATGGAAGACCATCTTTAGTCCAGTGCAGAACAAAAAGGAAGCTTTTGTATTTATTTTTTTTTTCTACAAGTTATGCCTCTCAGTTCTTGCCGCTTGTCCATTTTCTTCCATAGGATATGTTCAGGTTTAACCGCAGCTAATAAATCAAATTGTGCTTAGGATCCAGACAGTCTCTTCCCTTCCCTCCGCTGGTAAAACCTTTATCTTTCTTCCCGGAAAATCACTTGATTTTATTAGAGTGCTCACCCCATTTTTCTCTGCTGAGAGATGCACGTCAGGTGCAGCGTTCGCCTTTGTGGGGCCTTTTCAAGAGCAAACTCAACAGTTCAAGGAAAGTATTTACTGAATGCATCAAAAAGCACATACCTCTGCATTATTTATTATAGATACCAATAACTGTAAAACGCAGAGTATCTCTGGACATAAATTAGTGATGGTAGGAAACACTCCACTCATCCCAGTGTCCCGGAACCAATTAGAAGCTGCAGCAGAGATGCTGGTGCTCATCACGTCCCCAGCACCAGGGACATCACTGTGTGGATTCTGTGGCAAAGTAAACCCAATGGAAAATCTGCTTTTTCAGCTCACACAGGCAGTAGGGTGTTATCTGTGCGGTGTCAGAGGTGCAGTCAGAGAGCCCAAATTCTCTCCTCCTGCTGCCTCTGGGTCAATGCCCTCAGAGAGGCGAGTCTAGCCATTGGGACAGAGGTGCAGGCTGCCCTTGATGCCTCTGGTGTGTCCAGGCAGGAGCATCCATGCTGCTTCCTGCTGCCTTGGCTCCCAGCTGGAGCCCTGTGCTGGGAACATTCACCCACAACCCCTGTCTAGGTCTCAGTCTGACTCTCAGGACCATCCTCCTCTTATATTTTGGGGTATTTTGAGGTCTGACCTTGACCTCCCTCTCAGAGGCAGCTCTGCTGCAGCCACTGGAATTTGGCAGCTGTGAGGGGTCAGGGTCAGGCACTCCAACAAAATATTCCAGTTTCCTGCAGAAATGCTGTGAGATTCTTATCCTTCACAGAAGGAGGCAGTCAGTGCCACCGTGGCTGAGCCAGGCTCCACACAGGTACAGCCCTGACTGGGTTAATTACAGACATTTCCACAGTCTGACTTTTACTTTTGGGCCAGCTTCATTTCACATTCCAGACCTGCAGAATTATTTAACAGGGCTGCTTAAAACCCTCCCACTTATCAATTCTCTGGGCTCATTTTGTCCCAGCACATTACCTAACCATGTCAACATATGGATTTTCTCCCTGTGCCCGGCGCAGACAGCCTGGGCAGGCTATTTTTAAGTGTGGGTGTGCTCCGGCAGCGGTATTGGTTTCAGCACTTGCTGTTCTCTCTCTGCTAATAAATACAGAGCAGCTATTAATACGGATGGGTTTTAGGATCCATTAGCATCGCTCAGCACAGCAGCCATGGTCCGGCGCTGTTGCCCTGCCTGACCTGAGCTCTCACAGGCGCTTCTCCCTGGCTTCACTGGTGCGACACGCCCCGGGAAGGGGGACGGGCAGCGGGAGCGGTGCCCTGGGGTGGTGGCACGGCAGGAGTCAGGCTGCAGGGGAGGAGCGTGCAAGGAGCAGGTGAAGCAGTGCCTGACCCCCGCGCTGGGAGGCCAAGCAGGTCCATGGCGGTTTTTCCCCCTGGTGGTCACACAAAGTTGTTGCTACTGGAGCTTTGACTGGGGTTTGCTTTGGACTGTTTACAGGGATAGAACTTAACGTTCAACTGTTATTCCTAGCTCTTGAGAGGTACTGGGGATGTAAAAGCACCCACTGGGTTCCTCCGGGAGCCCTCGGGTCCCGTGTGCCAGAGCGGTGCTGGCTCAGCCAGTGGCACTTGTGCCCACCGTGTGTCAGTGCCTGCCGTCGCGGTACCCAGCAGGGTCTGTGGGCACCACCCTGACACTTTCTCTCTGTCTCTGCCATCCCTTCCCAGCCTGCAAACGCAAAGAGCAAGAGCCCAACAAAGAGCGGAACAACTCCCAGAAGAAATCCCGCCTGGTTTTCACGGACCTCCAGCGCCGAACGCTTTTCGCCATCTTCAAGGAGAACAAGCGTCCCTCCAAAGAAATGCAGATCACCATCTCCCAGCAGCTGGGCCTGGAGCTCACCACCGTCAGCAACTTCTTCATGAATGCCCGCCGGCGCAGCCTGGAGAAGTGGCAGGACGACCTGAGCTCCGGGGGCTCCTCCTCGGCCCCCAGCACCTGCACCAAGGCGTGAGGGGCGCAGCACGGCCGGCACAGCGCCGAGAGGGCGGCCTGGCAGCAGGGCACCTCGCTGGTGACTTAAAGCACAATCCCCCCGCAACCAACCCCAGCCCAGCTGTTCCCCAGGACATTCCTACGGCTTCTCGTCAGTCTCAGCAGGCGCAGGCTCCACATTAAGCTCTCTCCACACAATACTATGCTCAGGACAGGCGAAGCAGGTCTGAAACGTAGGGGAGTCGTTCTTGAGGCAGGTTTCTCCTGAGCCCCAGGTTTCCGTGGCTGGCTCCTGCCGTGTGCTGGCCGCACCACCCTGCGGCCACGCGACAACCGAGCACAAAGTCGGATACTAAAAACCCAAGACCCTGTTTTTAAACTCAGGCATGGTTTTGTTAAGTGTTTTAGGGGAAAAAAAACAAATCAGATTTAAGGTTCTTTTGGTTGGTTTTTTAGTTTAATCGAATCAGCTTGTTTTTGGATAAGAAAAGTTCAGTTCTCTTGAGCTCAAAGTATCAAGCACAAAGCCGGTGGCTACAGCCGTGGTCCGGCCCTGGGCTGTGCCAGGGTGGCTGTGCCAGCTGCAGCCTGACATCCCGGGAACACCACAGAGATGAGCCTCAAGCACAGCTGGCAGTTCCTCACAAGCTCTGTGTTTGTACCTAATGCACACTCAGGAGGTCGATGGAACTGCTACAGTTCATGGAGCAAACACAATGTTTTGGAAGATCTAGATTTATTCACGTTATTACATCCTTTTTAGTTTCCGGGAATCTGGTTTCTCCTCGGCAACGGCTGTGTTACCGAAACCTTTTTAGCATTCAGTGTATTTTTGTTCATTTTATCAGTATTTTATGGTACTTTCAAGCAGGAAAAAACCCAGAAACAAGCCCTTCAGATGCCACGGACAGTTTCAGATGTGCCGCGTTTAGCTCTATCACATCCCTAAGTTCCTTTTCCCTGCCAGCTCGCCGAGCCGGCAGGAACACAGCACACCAAAGAGACAGGATTTCTGCAAGCCAAAGATGTTTCTAACTTGCCATTTCTCTTGGTCATGGCTGGTGCGGGTGGTTGGCTGGCGCTGGGGAAGCCTGGCAAGCTCCGAGCCCTCTCTCAGCTCCGTGCAGCGGAGCCGCCCCTGGCTGGTGACCGGCCCGGAGCGGCCGTGCTCCGCTAGAGACACTTGAGACTTTTTTTATGTACTACTTAATCGAAACCAAAGAAACGTTTTCTGCACCTACTTCTTCTGCAACAAACTGTTCCACTGAAAGATAAAAGAAAAATTAAAAAAAAAAAACCAAGGAAGCATGTCAGGAAGCAAACGAGTACCACACTGTGTTCTACAGACATCTTGGACGATTTTGGAAGCAGATCTCAAAGAAAGGGTTGACAAGAATGAGAACAAAGCAAAGCCAGTACGATTGCTGCTTCATTTGACAACTCGAGTCATCTTAAAGTTGAAGATTGTCTTTAATTTGTGCCTATGCAGTTTTTTCAAAAGAACAAGGAACAGAGCAACCAAAACCTCAACAGCTACAATACCAAAGATGAGGATTCTCACTACTTGTGTTTCAGTTCGTTTCTCCTCTTGCACGACTAATGCACATAACCCCACTGATCTCTGGACAGGTAACTGCTCGTGAGTCTTTGTGCAACCAAAAGGGTGGGTTTGTGTTTTCCCTGTTTCTGCCCCACACATCTCTCCAAGAGCTGCACGGGCTCCGAGTGCAAGACGTTGGGATTCTACTCTGGTACGTCTCCTCCCTCCAGGAAACACTTGTGGGTTGGGTGTGACTTGTGTGTTGGTCTCCTGTGTGTGTGGAGCTGTGAACAGCCACCCTCCTGTGCATCACATCGACCTCCACCCTTCTTTCTCTTCCCCAGGGATAAAACTTGCAATATGTGTGTTCACATCTCTGTCACTGTGAGGGCTGAGCAGCACCACAGCCTGGCTCCAAACCTCCACATGAACCAAGCCCAAGTATTCAGCAGTCCGTGGGGCAGTTCAGGAGTTGCTTCTGACACAATAACCTTGTAATGTTCTTTGATCCAGGTCACGATGATCCAAATCGTGACGTGTCCAAATTTATCCTCCGAGCCAGAGAGCATCTTGCTCCTCTCTGCCTTTAAACAAGGCTTCATTTTAACTGCTTCACGGAACTGCTGCAGTCATTTTCTAATGACTGCACTTAAAAGAGAAAAACAATCGAGAAGCCTGGTCTGCTCATGACAGGAAAAGTTTCTGGAAATTCAGGATCCTCACAGCTGAGCTGACAGCATGTGCCAGCTCTGGGAATCAAAGCAAAATCGAATCAAAATCAAATCCTTCAGCAGAGATTTCCAGGCAGATCCCAAAGAGATTTGGAGAGTCCTTGCAGCCAAAGCAAGGAATAAAGCTGCCAAAAATGGTCTTAATCTGGGCTGATGCGTTCTGAGGGCTCCTCACCCAAATGCCAGGTGTCTGAGTGGGGAGTTTGGAGCCAGCAGGCTGTGGAGCAGGGCCCAGCTGAGGTGGTGTGCTCAAACTGAAGTTTCACTTTCATTCCCACCCAAGTGTCCATGGAACCAGCCCTTGGTGCATTTTGAACTCGGCATTGCCCTCAGGGGAGGTTTCCTGTGCTGGAAGTGTCCCCTTGCCATCTGCAGTGGCAGGGGATGATGCAGGACCAGTGAAAACCCCAGTGCTCATTCCTCACCTCCCCTTCCTGCAGGGACAGGGCAGGGAAGTGCAGTGTATCCCACAGGGAATGAGCCCCAGGCATCCTCTGAGCATGTGCTTGGCTGTGGGACACCTCACTGAGCCTCATCTCACCTGAGGGGCTCCTGAGGGATGTCCAGATCGCCACAGCTCTGCCTCTCACCTTCCCCAGAGGCACAGGGGAGCTGCCCACAGCTTCTGGTGAAGGCTGGGAGCAAAGACCTGGGGCTGTTTGCTCCTGCTCAGCGTTCATCCAATAGCCCCAACCAAGGGAGTTTGGATTACTGAATTACTTCCAAATTTCTCCTCAGTGAAATTCTCTCCAAATTGTGGAAGTGTTGTGCAACATTACAGCCGAGTAGCAACACACACGAGGCTTCTCTGGGCTGGAGCCTCAAATCTAACAACAGTCACAAGCCATTTTCACCCAAAAATCCCGCTGCAATTTTTATCCCTGCATCTTTCATGGCCCCGTGTGACGTCTTCCATTTCACTGTCCGCTCTCGCAGGCTTTTATGTAGCAGCTCCCTCAGCCGAGGAGCGTCGGAGCCAGGGGCTGTGGTGGAGATATTTGTGGGCAGGGTGTGCCCTGTGCTCTGCCCTGTGTTCCCTCCCTGTGTACCCTGGCATCTCTAGAGCCGTGTGCTCTAACTTGTCGCTTCATTTATTGTGCTGCGAAAGACTCCCGCACGTACCGAGAGTATCCCAGCATCTTCCGGAGCTCGGAGCCACCGCCTTGGGCACAGCCGAGATGAATTCAACTTTCCAGAAGCCTTGGATATTGCTGGATCTCCCGAGCAGGAACAAAGAATGTGCTCGCTGACTTCGGTTGCAAAGCTTTATTTGTGGGTCTCTCTTACCTACAGCTGAATCCAAAGACCTGCGAAGGACTCGCCCAGCAAAGCCCAGCCCCGCGGGAGGGAAGGGCGGCTCCTGTCCCGGAGGAGGGCACGGGAACCACATGGCATTGCCAAGAGCGTGCTGCCTTCGGGCACCGCCAATGCTTCCCTCGCTTGTCGCAATTCTGAAGTATTTTTAAGATACGGGGAAACTTTCTACTTGGCCTCCTTTCTATTTATTATGGGGAATTTTTATTGTTTGAATTTTTTAAGAAGGCAAAGCTTAAAATGGTTTTATTTTTTTTCCAGACGCTTGTGGGTTTTAACCCAATATATTATCTATTGATAATGTAATTTATTTGTTTTAGTCTTAGGGCAGGTCCTGAGATCTCTGTTCAGTCTGAATCCCATTGTGTTTCGGTTTAGCTTTTGAATTTAGTGGGAGTTTTGCCTGAATGCAGCCAGCAGGGTCAGGCTCTGACGTTTGCTGTCTGTGTCTATTTAATTCAGCCTTTTGTGAGTTCATTTGGGAGTAATTTTGCTTATTTATCATAGGACTGTTGCAGCGCATCAGGGATGCGAAGCCTCTTGGTAAATACAGTTCAGAGTTGGTATTGCTTTGTAGAGCAGCCAGGTTCTGTCAGACAGGGGAAGAACAACTCTTCCATATAACAGAGGTCTAGTTTTAATACCTTCTTTTAATTAATTTTAATTGTTTAAATTATTTAAGTTAATCTCTTCCCTCCTGGTTAGAGAGTGCAACATACCTTAATTATGGCACGTGAAGCCTTCGTAATATAACTTATTTATTTAACTTATTCATCATCACCAGGGGATGCCCTTGTAGAGTTTTTATTTTTTATTTAGAATTATCAATAAAGCACTACAGCTGATTTCCTGTAAGAACAGCAGAGCGAACTTTGAGGACAAGCAATGAATATTCAACCTAAAACTGAGCGTTCAGAAAAATAGGGAAAAAAAAAAAAGATACTGAGATACTTTGCCTGAACTTTGTGGCTTAAGCTGGAGGGAAATTAATCCATGCCAAGCAAAAAGAGAGAAACCCTTAAACTAGCTGCTTCCAAGAATGAACTTCTGTGTGTGGAAAAAAAAAAAGAAAAAGGAAAAAAAAAAAGGAAAAAAGAAAAAAAAAAAACCAGAAAAAACCTTTCTATTTCTAGTGAGAACCAAAGAGGCTACCTCACTGACTTTTCCATTTGTAATTTTAATCGTGTTGATGATACCAAAGATACCAAAGATTTCTTTCTCTGTGCGGTCTGCATTCTGCTTGTGCTCTCTGCTAACTCCCACCGTCCTCTCCCGCGCCCAGAAATGTCCAGCAGAGCCCAGATTCCCAAAGAAACGCTTCCCTGGAAGCTGCCAGTTCTGGTGATGCCCTTTCCTGTGCCCCTTGCCCCTTTCCTGCCAGCCAAACCCCACGGAGACGTGGAGCTGCTCCGGGTGCCGCCGCTCTGGAGGTGACTGCAGCCTTTGTCCTCCCGCAGCTTCCCTGGGGAAAGGCTCCGCAGGTGCTGCCCGGGCCGGTGTGCAGCAGCAATTGGCATTGCTAATTATTGTTATTCTCGTGCTTGAGCAGAGCCCAGGGGCTGCTCTGGGGCTGCTGTGGCTCCCTCGCAGCCGGCCTTGCACGGATCCGGGAGCTGCTCCCTCCTCCTCCTTACCTTTGCTTGTTGTTTACAATTACACTTTTCAGATAAAAATCAATTAATTACTTTTCTCAAGTTAGCGATGAAGCGAGGCTACATTAAGCTCCATTAACATCAGGTTCCTGAGTGATTACTTCCAAGCTGTTTGGTTGTTTGTTTGGGGAATTAGTGGTGCCCTCTGGCACTCGGCCTTCGAGCCTGGTTTATGGTGTTTATAGGACTGAAGCAAGGCTCTGAGGAGCCGAAGGCACCCCTGGGCACTGCTCACTCCCCCAAGCTCCCCCCGAGCCCCAGCCCAGGCTGGGGCAGCTGCTGCAGGGCCCAGGCCTTTCCCTAAGGGATCTGCCAGAGCCGTGCCCTTGGATCCAGGGAGGTCACCAACAGCTCGACACAAACGCTGCGCTTTCATTAAGTGTTGCCTTTTATTTTGTATTTCTTTGGGGCTTTAAGTCTGCGTTGGAAACGGTAGGACTTGACAAGTGTGCTTTTTTTCTCTCTCTCTCTCTGTGTTCCTTCAATACAAAGCTATAATAATTCTCAGGATGCCTTCTGGGCGGGGGGAGCTCGTTGTCCCTGTGCCCTCGGACACAGACAGTCCCCAGAGCTGGCAGGGTCCCCGCGGCCCCCCCGACTCCTGCTTCACTTGCAAAGAGTGATGTTACCACGGGACGAGTGCCTTGCTTGAACCAAAGCAACGATTTTGCCAGTCTAGACCTCTCTGTGCTTTTTTTTATTCTTCCTGTGAATACCTCAGCTTCGACTGGGCCGCCGAATCGTACCTGGTGGGCTTTTGTACTGTGGTGCTTTGCAATACAGCCCTGCAAAGAACAGACTCCTGATAATACCAAAGGCTCTCCTTCTCTTTCTCCTCCTCCTCCCCCCTCTCCCCAATCTCTCTTTTCTCCATGGTTCCAAAGCTTTATTACGAACTGGGCATGTTGGCAACGCAGACCGTGCAATCCCTTACAGAATTTTCTCAGATATACCTCATAGAGAATAGCTGGTTAGCGTAATGTTATTATAGCGTATGTAAGAAATTATTCACTGTTTCTTTTTGGTAACTGTGATTTAAAAAGAAAACAAAAAAGAAGAAGAAGAAGCTTTATACGTTTTAGGTTGTGCTTTTGTACTAGACGGAGAAGGTGCGCTTAAAAAATGTACGTCAGTATTTCTTCCCGTTGGGTTTTTTTTGTTGTTATGGATCGGGGAGAAGTTGCAGAATGAGCCCAAAGTTTACAGTTTCCTATTTTGCTGAAGAAACAATCTGTGTTCATTTGCTCTGTTGGGGAAAAAAAAAAAAAAGAAAAAAAAAGAGAAAAAAAAAAGATTATTTTCTACATTTGTGCTACTTGGTCTGAAGAGCTGATTGTCCTGTGTGACGGTGTAGTATTATAATTAGCAACTGCCAATCAGCGCTCCCATGTTTATGCATGAGGCAAACCCTTAGCAGTGTGATGCATCGTGGTTCTTAATGGCAACTTCTTCCTTTGGGTTTGGGACGAGGTCTTTGGGTTGGTGGTATTTATTTATGCATGGAGCCTGTTAGCTGTTCGCAGTCGTGGCGCACTTGTGTTTGCATTTCCGCTGTGAAATCACGCCCAGTTTGGCCCCGTGCAGCTGCGCTCTGCTCAGGGCGGGTGTCCGGATCAGCTCCGGTCTGGCCCTGCGTTAAACACACCCAAATTCAGTTCCAGTGAAATTGCCATTTGAGGAGAGGCCAGCTGGCAGCTTCTCAGCAGCGATTCCGTTCCTTAGGTCCCGTGGCAGTGCTCACCCCGCTCGCCACGGAGCCAACTGTGCGTCTTTTCCCAGATCAGGAGTTCCTTTGGCTTTATGGCAGCCCCTGGGCTCAGCAGGGCACCGGCTGGGTGGGTGCTCAGGGAGCAGCCCTCACCTCCCCTGTGCTCCTGCCTGGCACACCACCCTGGCTGTCCCAGGACACCCCAGCCTGGGAGCTGTGGCACTGTCCCTGCTGTGCCACCTGTCCCGGGCCTGGCCTGGCTGTGTGCCGTGCTGCTCTGCCCGTTGGGCATCCCCTGCCCACCCCCTGCCCGCAGTCTTCTGAGGTTAAGGTGCTTTATCCCCCCTTTGGTTTGTCCCTCGTGTCACAAGCCGGATTTGCTCTCTCTCTGCCCCGGCTAGCAATGGGTTGTGTTCTCTCTCTGCCCCATGTCCCCTCGATCCCGGGCCGTACATAAAGCCAAACCAACTGCTCCATACCCTTTACTCTGCGTGGAAGAGGTGGCTTGGGGAGGGGGCAGTCGCAGTCTTCTGAGGAGGCCTTCGAGTCCCGTGGGTAGAGTGTTGATATCGTCTGTCATTAAGGGTTTATTAGAGATGTGCTTTCATTAGTGCAAGGAGACGTTTTTATTTGGCCTTACTCGGTAGGTTGTGATAATAATGAAAGCTGTGTAATATAGTCGGGTTACTTTTCTTCCTGATTCCTCTGCCAAAGACAGTAACGGCTACAAGAACTTTAAATAGGGGTTTTTGTAAGACAGTTGATGATTGTAACAGTGGTTAATCTTCCAGAAAGCTTTCCACGTTCTTCCGCAATAAGCAGAGCTGGGATGTTTCGGCAGAGCCCTGCTGGCAGATGCCACCACTCCTCACCGACACGCAGTTGTTGTGAAACCAGGCTGAGTACACCTGCATTCCTCGGCCCAGAGGCAACAAGGGGCACGTGAGGCCATGGCAAGGGCACAGCGGGGCTGGCACGAGCTGCTCCAGCTGGCTGGAATTTGCCAAGGTACTTGTATTATGAAATTTAAGGTCTATTTTATTATGTCATTTTATGTCCTTTTTTAACTTTGTGGAAGGTGATATGTTGAACTGAGTGTAAGCTGAGTTTTTCAGACAAATAAAGTAGCTAAAGAGTGAATGTTATTTTATCATTAAAGGGTTTTTACTCACTGATTTGTGCCAATAGATGTCCTTTATCTCAATGACAAGTATTACATTGCTTTCAAAGTTTTATTTATAGCTATTGATGTAAAACCCACACACACATATGATTTGCCAAAGTTCAATAAAGGAGGAAAACAACGCTTTTGCTTCCTTGTGCAGTCCAAAGTTCCTGTTTTTTCCCAGGGCTTTTTCCACCGCAGCCCAATCCCACATCCAGGGCTGGAGTGGAGCCAAGCAGGGGCTCAGGCTGCTCTCAGGGATAGGGAGGGGTGAGGAGAGCTGAGCACAGCCAGACTAATGCAGGACCCAGTGTAGGACCACATCCCAAAAATGCTACCTGGGACTAAGGGCCTGGCCAAGTGTGAGCAAAGAGTACTTGGAAAAAGATCTGGCACCTTCTCCCAGCAGCACTGCTCGTGTAGCTGTGATATTAAAGGAGAAATCACTTTGTATTTATGTAAGTCATAGAATTACATGATGCAATGTAATTACCATAAAATTATGTAAGTAATTGCACTTTCATGCCCTGAAGCTGCTCTATGGGAGGAGGCAGGAGGTTCCTGGAGCTGAAATTCCATGGCAAGGGGGATGTAGCAGGCCTGCCTTCATTCATTCATTCATTCATTCATTCATTCATTCATTCATTCATTCACCCTAGCTGTGGGCAAGTCTTGTTTGTTTTGTCTCCTTGCGAAAAAGCAAAACAAAGTGCACAAGAAAAGCACTTTCCTGTGTTTCTCTCTTAAAAAACCAAGCCAAACCAAAGCAGCCCTTTCCTGCCCTCTCTCCAGCTGCCATCCCTCTCTGCCCACCTGGAGCAGGGTCAGCCTGGGGAGGGCACAGGGGACCCCAGAGCAGCCCCGGAACAGTGACAAGGCACTGGGGGTTTATTGGCTGGGATCTAACCTTGGCACTAATGTCTAACCTTGGGGTTAATAAGCTCGCTGAAAAATTTGTTTTCATGCTCATTCTCTTCGTGTCCCTCTCTCGACACTGAGCCAGATTCTGCCGTTAATTAAATTTACGCTGCTTCATTTCACTTTGCTGAGTGGCCACGGGCGCAGATAAAGGCAGAGCTGCCTCCTCAGCACTTTGTGTCACAGAGCTGAGGACGTGGCTCCTCCAGGCTCCTTCCCTTCTCCCTCTGCCCGGGATGTGCTCCCGGGGAGCAGAGCACGCCCTGGGCACGGGGCTGAGCCAGAGGGAACGGCCTGGGTGCTTTCCCAAACCCCTTCCCATGCAGGGAGGTGTGAGGAGGAGCCACCGGCACGGCTCTGAGCACAGGGAGGGTAAAAGCACTTGAACAGCAAAGAGGCAAAAGCGATGACACCGAGACTAATGCAGCCACGGCAGGTCATTTCCAGCTCACTTGCAGGATTGCTCCCCCGGGAATGCATTTTCCAGGCACTTAGCAGTGGGCACAGCTGGGAGAAGGAAATGGGACCATTTCATTAAGCTGAAGGATGAGCTGGGCGTGTGGCAGGATTGCAGCGGGGCTGGGATGCTGTGTGGGCATCAGCTCTTCCCAGTGCCAGGCCGTGCCCCCTGCTCGGGTCCAGGGCCAGCTCTGTACCCACGGAGCTCACTCCTGTGCATTCCACTCAACTCACTCTTTCCCTGCCAGGAATCGTAATTATTAGTGGTTAAAATGCTATAAAAAGCCCTCAGTTTTGTCAGCAATGATCAAAAACGAAGCATCAGAAGAGCCCTTCCATCCCAGGGATGCAGGGACACCCCTTGGCAGCCAGGCTGGATGGTGTCCCTGCTCCCCGGAGGGAGAGCTCACCCTCAGAGCAGCCTGGCCCGAAAGTCAGGGCGAGGGAAGAGAGTTTCTTTTGGAGGAAAACAGAAGGAGCTTTTGCAGTGCTGCTGATTTTCAGCACGTGTGGGATGGAGGTGCTGAAAAACAACCAGGAGGAAAAAACCTTGGGACAGGCAGCTTGGCAGGACACCAGGAGCAGCTGTCACCAATGCCCCCAAGGCCAGCTCTGCCTGCCACAAGCTGCACCCACTGGAAGCTGCCTTCAGCCTCTGCACACAGCAAACCTCCGGGAGTGACTCCAGGGTCCGGCTCCGAAAGGGATAATGGCAGGAAGCCATAAGATATTAAACCAGCAGATTAAAACAAACAAGACCACTTTGGGTCATGTTACACATCCCTCTCCTCCCGCCTGGCAGCACAAGAAATCCAAGGCAGTAAAAGACAAGCGTAGGCCATAATGGCCCAATAACTGGGCGATAAAAGCGCTGGGGGAGTTGGCTGTGAGGAGCCTGGCCCGAGCACGGAGCCCCCCCGGACCCGCCCCGAGCATTATCCCTTAAGTGCTCGTTTAAGCTTCCTTGGAAGTGCTGCCTTCTCGCTGGAGAAACACAATTAGGCCTCGATTGTGGGCGATGTTCACACGTTATGGATCATCTTTAAAAATGACAGGAGAAGAATGGAGTGCTCTGGATTCCCCGTGACAGCTCCCTCTCCATCCTGCCGGGAACTGCCAGGCTTCAGTCCTTTCCCTGCCCCGTGGGATCACAGGCAACACCTCGAGTGAACCAAGGAATCCCAGACTGCTCCGGGTTCGAAGGGAGCTTAAAGACCATCCCACTGCAGCCCCTGCCAGGGCAGGGACACCTTCTGCTAGTGCAGTGCTCCACGCCTGGTCCTGGACAGCTCCGAGGATGGGAAGGAACATTTCCTCCCTGCTTTGTGGCCTCGTGCTCTGTTGGCCTTTGGGGCTCAGATGTCACCCGGAGCAGCCTCTGAGCCCCAGGGATCCCTCTCTGGACAGCCAATCCATCTCGGTGCAGGCACAGAAAGGATGCCCATCAGCCAGGCCAATGGACTCTCATGAAATAACCTTTTCCTGGCATGCACTCCTGAGCACAAATTCAGCAGGAAAGCAGAAGGGAGGTTTTAGACCTGGTCCAAATTTGCAAATCCCTGTGCTCTCCAGCTCCTGAGGGCTTGAAATGCTGATTTACAAATAAATCCCTTGCCCTTGCCCAGGCTGTGCTGCTGGAGACCTCCACACAGGATGAGAGAAACACAACCAAGCAGGAAAGCAGGTGGAGAGTGAGCCCTTCAGAAAGGAGGGAAGGAAAAGTGCTTCCACAACGTCAGATACAGTTTTGGATACAAATATGACCTTGCTAAAGTTCTGCCACACTCACACAGCCAAATCCCCACTCGAAGGTAAACCAGCAAAGCTTGGAGTGAGATTCCAGAGGAAAAGAAGGACCATCACTGCTCTCCTCCGTTTTTCCCACCTTCCATTGTGCTGGTTTTGCATCCAGTTCTCTCCCCTGGATCAGTCACAAGAGCTCACTAATGGATCAGCTTAAGGATCCAAGAGGTCCAATCCCTGCTCTAGAAAAAAATCAATCAAGCACTTAATTAGTAACATCAGCAAGGAACTGCCCAGACACTGCAAAAAGGGAACAGAATGAATTATCCATCACAGGTGGGATCCCAAACCAGGGCAAATCCCTGATTCACCATCTTCTCCAGCCCTTTTAGGGGGTGTAACTCACCCCAGCCTGACACCAGAGGTGCAGAGAACCTCAAACACCAGCATAAAGGGCTCTTACAAAGACACACAGCTCCATTATTTCTTAAAAAAAACCTTTAATTGGAATTCCATCCTTATGGCAAACGACACACAGTAGGATTATCCAAATTTGCTGTGTTAAATCAAATGGAAGTCCTTGGTCAATTGGAAATGCATATGTTGGGCTAAAAGCAAGTACCTGCACACATCTGGCATTAGCAGAATCAAAGGAGCTGCTCTCTCTGGCAGCTGACACCTCATGGTGATTCCCTGCTCTGGGCATGGTGCAAAGGGAGAATTCCCAGGGAATCCCTGGCCCCACTGAACTCAGCTGTGCCATCCTCCTCTCCAGGGGATGGCAGGAGGGCAGCTCCAACCCCAAACACACCTTCCAGTGTCACAGCACCTCTGG
This sequence comes from Vireo altiloquus, assembly GCA_013396875.1. NCBI lineage: Eukaryota > Metazoa > Chordata > Aves > Passeriformes > Vireonidae > Vireo > Vireo altiloquus. The sequence continues at coordinate 68,299 of VZRF01015590.1, forward strand.
GAAGCTTCCACCTTCTCTGAAATGCAGCCAGGACCGAGGGACAGCTTAGAAGGAAACTCAAAAGGGAAAAATTCACTCAGTAATGAAAAAATAAGCCGAACTGCAGAGTGTGAGAGCAGGAAAACAACCTCACCCCTCAACTTCCCATTTCTTCCCTCAGGACACCATAGGCTGTTCCTAATATCCTCAATTCTAGATATAATATCCTCAATCCTATATATCCTCAATTTCCGTCTGATATCCTGAGGCCAGAGCTGCACAGTGCTGGGAGCTCTGGCAGGCAGATCCCCTGCCCAGCTCACTCCTGCACTCAGGTGCCACCCCAGCTGGGGCAGGAGGTGCCAGGATCCCCCTGCCATCCCCAAACCCCCCACGGCTCCAGCCCAGCCCCAGGACTCTGCTCTGACCAAGGAACCCTTGGGATGCAGCCCTTCCATGGCTCCCCACAGCCTGTTTGTGTGGGGGACGTGTGCATGAGCAGCACTGGTGACTGAACTGCTGCAAGAGGAGTGTCACTGATGAGAAGAACCCAGTTGGACTGCTGGCAGGGGCCAGAGCCTCCCAGACCCTGGCACACAGAGCCCAGAGGTTTCCAGCCTGCCAGGGGGGCACTCAGATCACCTGTGGGGCAGAGGAGCCTCAAACTCAGCAGGGCAGTGCCCTGAAGGCTCAGGAAGGCACATGCACCATGGGAATCATCACTCCTCGGGGCAGACACTCACCCAGCCCGCTGGGCACTGGCTCCAGAGATGAGGAGCTCCTCAGAAACCTCTATGAAAATGACCTTTGACAGCAAGCAGTACCACCAGCTCCGTGAGGCAGGCCCCATCTGCTAAAAGCTGGAAAATTAAGTGATTTCTACATGATGGTCTAATAGCAGCAACAGAGTAATTATCCCACTTGTGGTTAGAACACTCAAAAGTGAATTTTAAGTACCTTTTATTACTGGGGACAAACATAATGCCTCAGAATCAGTGCCAGCTAGTATTTTCAGGACTCTCTCCAGTAGGAAAATGAAAAGCCATCTGTATTTATAACACCACAAGGTTCAGATGAAGTTAACCTTTGCCTTCCACACTTGTCAATGTGGTGGTCACAGCCTGGACCACCTGAAGGTCCATGTTCCCTCTGAAAGGTCCATGTTCCCTCCAGCTGAGAGGAAACAGGAGTGAGCAGGAAGATTTGACAGAGCAGATTGTTTTCCACTGACCCCTAAGTGTCAGGCAGAGAGGTGGAACAGAGAAAGTTCTTTGTCCAGCAGAGAGGTAAGGCTGCTGCTCCCAGACACAGTGGACACTTGTGCTCCTTTCTGCTGCCAAGGCAGCCAGCAGAGACCCAGGGGAGGGAGGAGAGGGAGAAGAGAAGCTTCTGGCTCCCTGCCACTGAAACAGGCACAGGCATGAAGGGTCAAGGAAGACTTCTTTCTGCGAGGGCCAGGGTGCTGCAGGAGCTTCTGGCACTGAAGGAATCTCAGTCTGTCTCACCCTGGGAAGCTTATCTTGCAGTGGAGCAAGCACCTCTCCAGAGGTATTAGGGATTTACACCACAGGTGCTCAACACAGCACCCATCCATTCCTTTGGTACCCCCTCTTTAATTCTTCCAACCAAACAGAACCAGACAAACCCTGATGTACCACAAGAGGCCTTTTCTCTCTTTAAACACCCTGCTCTCAAAAGACCAGAGGTCCAAACTGCTCGTGCCTCATGGTTACCTGAGCAGATGAACCTGGCTGAGCAGCATGGCATCTGCTTCCCAGACAGCAGCAATCCCCAGGGAGCAGCCTGCAGTGCCCAGGCCCTGGCATTTCAGTGCTAAGGACATCAAGTAAACGTGTGCCCCGAGGAGGTGTCACAGCTTTGCCCCCTCCAGGGGCAGGAGGGGTCCCTCGGTGCCAGGGCCCTGCCCAGCTGGGCTCTGCTGTGGGCTGGCAGCCTTTCAGAGGCTCTCAGGCATCTGCAGTGCAAAACTCCAAATTATTCCTGGCCAATCATCTCCATTTAAGTAACAGCAATTAAGCCAAATCAATCCTACCTATGGCACTCCATAGGTATCCCACAAAACCACAGTTCTGTGGCACAGTAGAAAGCACAGAGTGGATCTATAAACCTCCTGGACAACAAGCCTGACTTCCTAAATTTTCTTCACCAAACAGAGAAAGCCCTTTTTAATAAAAATAAGAACTTAAAAAGCCATTCTGCTTAACACATGTTTCCACACATGCTCCTGCTAGACTCGAAACACAGTTTCAATGGAGCAAATTCTCCAGTATCACCCAAGCAGGCTAAATCCTTTCAATTTGCTCTTCAAATGCTTTCCTGCAGATAATGAAAATATTTTTTCTAGAAAATGTAAACAAGTTTTGTGCGTTCTACTATCTCAGCTAAGCTTTCACCGGAAGTTTCTGGCAGGAGAAAACCAAACCAAACCAAAACCTTATCTTTATGTTCTAAAAAAAAAATAATATATATATATACACACATTATTAAAAAGCATTAGAAGTCAATTGATCTCCTTGATCTCCAGAGTGTCCAAAGTCAGAACAGACAACAGGCTGCACCTTAAGCAAAACCAAAATAATTGTACCTTTGACCTGCATACAAATAAATCCCTGCATAGAAAGTGAAGCTAATTGTAAAAAAGCTGTGTAGGTTTTTCAGTGCACACTGCTAAGTCTGATCTCCTCACACCTGACAGGACAAACGCCCTTAGTTCCCTACTTCCTACAACTCTTCTCAAACAAAGAAAACACAAGAAAAACGAAGCCAAAGTCAAGTTCTCCGCGCCGCCGTGGGAGGTGAGGGCACAGAGGGCACCTGGGGGTGTGTGCCAGGGGCAGGGGCACCGTCCCTCCGTGGCAGCTCACAGGGGCTGGCTGCTGAAGAAGGCCTTGGTCTCCCTGCACACGGGGTTGACGCAGAGCGGGCAGCACAGGGTCAGCTGGCGGGAGCACACCTCGTTGGACTGCAGGTGGGAGCACACCAGGTCTGCCAGGGCCTGTGGGGTGGGCAGCAGTGGTCAGAGGGAGCAAACTTGGCCGTGCCATCCCCCACCCCAGCCCGGGGCTGCCCAACCTGTGCCCCCTTCTGACAAAAACTGCGGTACCAGAAACCCCTCTGTGCTAGATTAGGTACCAGGGTTCCGTTTCTGCTCCTAAACCCAAACCTGAAAACATCCACACTCTGCAGGAAACACAACTGCAAACCTTTACAGCCACGGCAGCAGCACATACCTTGGAGAACAGTGGATTTCCATTGAGAGACTCTGCTCTTCTGATGTTTTCTACTCCACACTGAGTCAAAAATAAGGAGGAAAAAGTTAGATTTGTTAAATCTGCTAGATCCATCACTAGGTAGCCTTCAAAATCTTCCTACTTCATTTAGGAGTTGCCCCAAAATGACAGGATTAAATGCAAAAGTACAGCAAAAATTACCATGGGGAAACATTTCATTCTGCTGCCAAAAACCAATTATTTTTTAGTAATCATTATAATGGTCTTTAAACCACAAAGACAAACTTCCACCTGTTTTGTGGTTAAGGCAGTTCAGACTAATTTTTGATTTACAGGGAAATAAAGCTCATCCCACATCATATTGCAAGAAAAAACTACAAAGCAAACTGCAACCCAGGAGAAATAATTTCAGAGTAGCACTGGCCAAACAGGGACCAAACCCACAGAGCATTCACCTCGTTGGCTAAAACCTGGGCATACTCAATATCCAGTTCATAGAGAGTTTCAATGTGGTCACTTGTGAATGCTATTGGGACCAGCAACATGTTCTTCTTTCCTCGCTGGCACAGTCCTTTAATGGTCTCATCTGTCTGGGGACCAAGCCAAGGCATTGGTCCAACCTGCAACAAAAAAGGGGAAATAAAGGAAAAACGCTCCTTAAATCATTCTTACAAAGAACACCCACATTTCCTTAGGCAGGATGACACAGACCAGATTATAGATGGGATGGAAACAGTTATTCACATTTCCCTGCTTTTGGTTGTACTTCTCACTTTCTCTGTTAAATGCTTAATTAAAACACACTTCCCACCACTGCATGTCATAGGAACAGAACCTGGGCGAGCCCGAACAAGACTGATTAAAATAACTGAAAATGTAAATAAAGACATATTTTTTTCAGTTCAGTGAAACCCTGCACAGGGTTTACCTGCTCAGCTTCCATACCTTGGATTGCCACACGAGCCTGTAAGGGTTGGAGTAGTTGAGCTTCTCCATGACTCTCTGGACAGTAGCTCCCACCTCCTGAGGATAGGGATCACCACGGTTCACCACCTGCCCCACAAACACAGCACACCTTTGTCATCCAGTGATGCTCTGTGGAAGGACCAGATCTGCCTGGCACTGCCACAGCTGCCCCACACCCTTCCCTGAGGGAACTCACAGACATGGGCAGCGAGTGGGCTGAGAAGAGGATGACCACATCTTTCCTTTTGTCTGGTGGGAAGAGGTTCAGTTCCTTCTGGATGTGATCAGCAAAGCACTGCTCAGAGAAATAGAAACAAAGAGCTGAGTGGGGAACACTGGGAGCCATTCCTGCTCTTGCAGCTCCCACCTTCCACACTGCCTTAAGAACTCCCAAATTCCCTTTGGCATGCACAGTGCTCGGGCAGTGTGTCCAGGGAGTGTCACCCAGCACAGGCAGCTCCACCTCGCCTGCCTTCAGGGCTTTCTTCATCTGCTCAGCATGCCACAGACACTGCAAACCCCCACAGAAGGAGAAGCTCCCTGATAAAGGCCAAAGAGCCATTTTCTCTGAAAAGAAAGCAGCAAGAAGGCTTCCCTTCATTGCTCCTGCCACAGCCAGGGATTACTCTTTGCATCTGGAGGGGAAGCTGATAAACCAACATGATCTCTGTGTGTGCTGAGCACAGACCTGCTCCGAGGAATTTGGACTAATGGCCTGTAGAGGTTCCTTCCAGCCACCACCATTAGGGTAACATCACTCAGCTTTTAAAACAGGATGTGCACAATGGTCATTCTCACACATTATCTTGCCAAAGCATCTGGCATGAAATAACTCTCCTCCTGTAATTTCAGACATGGTAGACAAGATTCATTTCATCACACAACTAAAATGCACCCTCCGATTGAAGCCTTCCTGTTATCCTTCCTCAGTATTTTTTTCTATATTTTAAAAGTAAATATATAAACCTCAAAGGCTTCAGATCCACACCTGAATGAGAAGGGGATGTGTGGGCCATCGGTCAATTATGCTCCACTTCATCTTTGGCTTCTCCCCTTTCTTGTTATAGTAGCGATAAATGGCATTTAAACTGCTCCCTGAAACAGAGAATGAACAACACGAGTTCAGCCAGGCCACCAGCAACCTGTCAGATTGAAACAGCCTGGCAGCAAGCTATTATCATATTTTAAAATGCAACCATAAATCAGAGCCAAGAGTCTCCAGTGGGAACAATGATATCCAAGATCACACAGTGCACCAGTCTGATCACAGTTCAGATGATTTACCCACGTGCCAAAGCAAGCAGCACCCCTGGCCTGCTCAGGAGCTCACCTGTGGTGGAGCAGCTGTACTGGGGGTACTGGGTGAAGGCGATTGCCCTCTCGATGCCATCCCTCTCCATCTCCTCCACCGCCTCCTCCGTCAGGGGGTGCACGTAGCGGAAGCCGATGTAGTACTTGTGAGGCGCTGCCAGCCCGAGCACAGGACAGAGAGAGTGCAGGGAAAGGTGAGAACTCACAGAAACACAGCATGAATATGTAAACCACTCAAGAACAGGCAGGCTGAAACTGCTGAAGTAAACTTGTTGATAATTTTCTGGCTACTTTTCTAAAGCAGTGTCATGTGAACCCTTTCTTTGGCCAAGCAGTTTTCTCCTACCTCACCTGGCTGTAATTAGAATTTAAAAGTGATGTATATTACTGTTTGCTCCTGCAGGAACATCACTTGCCTGCTTCTCCTGCATTAACAGAGGCATGGTTCCCAGCCTGGACAGAGGCCTGATGTAATGATAAAAAAGTGTCACTACAAAAAGCTAAATGAACACTGTGATGTCCTCAGGCTCCAGCTGCCTTCCCTGCCCAGCACGCCTGCTCCCAAGGCACCAAAACCCCACAAACCAGCACTATTGTCTGGGGCAGCAGAGCAGTGAATCAGGGACATGAGCTCTCCCTTTCTCATTTTGGAGGGGTTTTATAAAAAGCTTCATGGCTTTAACACCTAATTTTGGAGGCAATGTAATTCTCCCCGAGGACACCTCGGGTTTTTCCATTTTCTGTCTCTAACCTTTTGGGTGTCAGCTTTGGGAGCATGGCTCGGCTGGGAGGCAGGCAGGGGAGGTTTGCTGGTTTGTTTTTTTAAGTGGAGGACAGAGGTTCTTAGGAGAACAAAAGCAAAGTTTCTTTTTCAGGGTTTCCGGGTCAGTGGCTCTGAAATAACACTTAGCAGGTCTGTGAAGGAAGCAGATGTCCCATGCTTGGGCTCCACTCCATACATTTATGCAGGATTCAGAAAACAGGTTTAGTCAGCCCCAGTTCTCTGCAGGAGGCAGGAGAGCTCCCAGCTGGGAGCAGCAGCAAATAATGACCCAACTTTGGGAGCCCTTGAGCCAGTAACCTCATTAACATCTTTGAATGGCACTGAAGACAAAAGCCTGACTAACCACAGCAGGGACTGAAGGAGTTTAACCTGCAAAAGGACACTCTGGGACAAAACACAGCCAACCTGGAAGCAATACCCTCACAGTGTCAGGCTTTGTTCAGAACCATGGGCAGCAAGAGAGAGAGAGATCTGTGTCTGTATACAGACAGCTTAAATAAGAGTGACGAGCTGTCCTGATTTTGGCTTGGCTAGAGTTAGTTCCCCTCCTAGGAGCTGGTACAGTGCTGTACTGGATTTAGGATGAGAGCAGTGTTGCTCAACGCTGAGGTTTCAGTTGTTGCCCAGACCAGATCAAGGCGAAATGCCCCTAAAAAGTATTTCTTTTTTGCCACATGTTTCACATGGTACCAGCACCTCCTGCCAGTTACTTATTAAGAGGGCTCAGCACTCCCAGAGTGCTCCCTGTGAGCACACCACATTCCCAAATGCCATCTGGAAGCACATCCCACTGTTCCAAGCTATTCTGAAGGAACACAGAGCTCTGCAAGGTCACTTGGGGTGCTGAAGGAAATGGTTGGCAGTGCTCAGCACACTCCATTGTTAAATTGCAGCTGCTGTCAAGTAAGAAAGGAGAATCCAAAGGCCTTATCAGGTGGAAGACGTGCTCAGAGAAGGGTGTGACTGCACAGAGAGTGGTCACCAAACAAAAGCAAGTGGGAATGGGACACTGGGAAAAGCAGATAAACCTTCCAAGCTTTATCTGCAGAACCTGCTGCAAGCCTGACCCTTCAGGGGCTCCTGCTTCAAGAACACTCCTGCCTTGGATGACACAGCAGGCCTCAGGCTCTGACTGTACTTGCAGGGACCACAGCTCAAATTAAGCTAGGGAGTCACATCTGTGGAGAAAGGATCAAACACCACCAGTGACACTCTACATTCCAAACGGAACAGATTTTGTTTTAGCCTTCCAAGAACATTGCTTTTCACCTTCCAGATCCTTTTAGCAGTCCTTTTCCTCTAGCCCTCTAGCCAAGCCTGAGGCAGGTGCCACAAAGAGCTACACAATAGCTCTTCGTGGAAGGACATTCACAGAAGCACCTGCACCCACATCCCATCACACTCACACTACCAGGCAGAGTGGCACAGGCTACCCCATAGCAGTCAGCACTCCTTGCTGGAGGGAGGGAGGTTCAGAGGGATTCTGTGACCCAGAGAGAGGGGAGGGAAGCTGTATTCATGTTTGAAGTTTTCTCATCGTGAAGGACTGGCAAAGAGAGCATGTCCTTCCCCCCCAAACCAAACTGCCCAGCCTTATCTCCTGCTGTGTCCCAGGGTGGGGCTGGCTGCTATCGCTCAGCCAGGCCCTGCAGTGCTCACCACAAAGCCTTGTCTGTTCTCCAGCTGAGCCACTCTGAATGCCTCCTGCCACACTCTGCCTTAGCTGTTCACATGAAATACATCCCCCTTTCTTCCCATCTAAGCCTCAACCACTCGTCTTCAGTGCAGGCTTCCTCAAGCTCAAGCAGGGCTTACAGAGCAAGGTACAGTGCCATTCACTGAGGGAGACTCCTGGCACCTGCCTTTGGACACCTGAAAATAACACAGTTTGTCTATCATGGTCATCTTGCCATGATCACAGGAGAGAGAGCAGTGACTCCCTGAGCCCAGCCCTCCACAACAAGCCTACAATGAAGGGAATCCCTCCTGCACCATCTTTGCCATGCCCCCCCAGCAGGGCAGAGATCCACACCGCCCACCACAGAAACCAAGAAGCCGAAGCTGCTTTGCGAGCAAACGGCTCCGAGAGAGAGCAAAAGCAGCCTGTAGGAGGCTGAGCAGAGCAGTACCAGTGCGAGGAGACATGCTGTCCAGCAGCTTCACCATGCCCTCTCCCTGCACCGCTGTCCACTTCTTGATGGGGGAGCCGCCGCCGATCCTGCTGTACTGCTCCTGGATTTTCGGGGTGCGGCGCTTGGCAATGAGCGGAGCTAATTTACTGGAGCATTCGAGAGGGACATGTGTTAATAGCACAACCCAAACCACCAGCCCTTCCCCAGAAATGCAGCAGATTTCCTGTGGCAATCTCCGCAAATTACAGCAAAGCAGCATGGTTTGTTTGTTGTTGTACTCCACCACCCTTCCCACACCTCAGTCCGCAATTAGAAGAGAACAACCAGAGCGTTCTAGCACTGTCTCTCACACTGACTGCTCCCAGAGAGAAGCAACCTTAGGGGATGCTGCTCTCTACAGAAGGTAAATATCAGAGCCTACAGCTCAGACAGCAACACCCAACATCGCCTGTACCCCAGGAGATCCCAGAGCTCCTCACCTTTGAGCCGGAAGGGTCATTAGGTCTCTGTCCAGGAAGAGACGCAGTAAGAAATCATGGACGTCGTCCAGCCGCTCTGGACCTCCCATGTTCAACATCAAGATTCCTGTTTTCGGTTTCCTATGGAAGCAAGAGATATTTCAAATCCTCACGACCTGCTGCTTGTGTGTTTATTATTGTGACAAAACAACCAGTTTATCCTCCTGCATTTGCCTTTTGCCAAGGCAGCTCCTATTCAGAGGCTCCTCCTGCTTGTGAACAGAAAAGGCCAGACACAAGTATCTACATGATCTTTGCTTTTTTAAAAAGTAACCACTTTGTAACACAGACTTTAGCCGGAAATACACTAAGAAAGCTGTCTCGCAGCTGCAGGCTCTAAGGGAGGTTATAAAACAGGGTCTCAGCTGTGGATTCCAACCAAACCAAGCAGCAGCTTCCCCGGAAAACAGATGAGCCAGTCACACGAGTCTTTGTCTTCATTACTGTGGGGACACACCTCATCTCCTGCAGCAGTGACAGCAGCAAGAAGCTTTTCTACACATAAATTCATTGCAGGGCGTTGTGGTGGGGTTGGGTTTTTCCAGAACGGATTTTCTACCCAGGTGCAGGTCTGGCACACGTAGGGATAACATCCCACACGGCACAGCAGCACAGATGGTGCTCTCAGCATTCATAGAATGGCTGCTGTTCACAGCTCTCACCCAATTTCCCCATGGAATTTTTTCCCCTGCCCAAGGGAGCCCACACACCAGGATCTCCCACCTCCTCAGCAGATTGTTTAGGTTGTACAGGGAGCTTTGCCCTCCTCTTGTTAAAGCCAAAGTCTTACACCAAGGCACTGAGAGGAGCCCAGGCCTGCCTCAATGTTTTGGGACTTCAGCTTCTATTCCCTTTCTGCTGGAGCGTGTATCAGAAGGCTGCTGAGTAAAACCCGGGAAGCAGGAACAAGAACTTCAAATAATAATGACAATGAATGTGCTTCCATTGCTCCTACGCCACCTCAGGCCTTACGTGGGCCCCGGGCTCACCGAGCTCTGGGAGAACAAAGCTGTCCTTGCTCCGCAGAACAGAGAACTTGAGGCCGGGGGAGTGCAGCAGGCAGATAAACAATCACACACACACAAAGCGGGCCAAGCCCCGCGGCCGCCCTGCTTCTATCAGGGACAGGCACGGAGCCCCCGCGGGCACGGAGCCCCGGCGGGCACGGAGCCCCCGCCCTGCCGCGCACACCTACCGCTCCTGGGGCTGCACCCGCGGCTTGGTGCTCTCCGTCACCGCGGCGGCCGTGGCCTGGCCTCTCCATCGCACCGGCACCCGCAGCTGGCTGCAGCTCCTCAGCACTGCGGAGAGATAACAGCGCTGATAACCCGCGCTGGGCCGAGGGGCCCCTCGCCAGAACGGCACTAATCCCTCCGCAGCCACGCGAACCACTCGCAGCGCTGCAGCCTTAGCGTTTTCTCACTCAAGCTCCAGGTCCTGAAATCAAAGAAAGCCAGGAAATCACAAGCTTCTGTCTTTCTTTGAGCATCCTGTGAACTTACAGCCCTGCAGATACCAGGCAGGAGCCAAAAAGAAAACCAAAGCCTCGCTGATCTATGAGTTCCAATCATAACTCCAGAATAACTGGTGACAAAGGAGCAGAAACAAGGGGCTGACACTGAGGAATAAGCGTCAGACTGTGTAACTCCTCGTGGGTCAGGCACACCTGGCACGGCCCAGACAAGCATTTCCACATCATGTCTACAATGTAGGTTAGACATCTGCTCCCGTTCAACCCTGTGTCAAACACCGAGTAGCAGCTCCAGCATCCGTTTACATGGGGACCTGGGCCACCTTCTTCCTCACTGCCCAGCCAGGTGATCCAGGCTATTAATCTGGATTTCAGCCTCAGACAAAAGTCAGGATTTTACAAGTCTGCACACATCCACATCCCTCTCCAGTTCCCTTGGAGCCCACTCAGCCACTGGAAAGGGCTCTAAGGTCTCCCTGGATCCTTCTCTTCTCCAGGCTAAACACCCCCAGCTCTCCCAGCCTGTCTCCATAGCAGGCATTGGAGCTTCTCTGTGTCCTCCTCTGGACTCACTCCAGCATCTCCATGTCCTTACCTCAGGGGCCCTGCAGCTGAACACAACTAGATTATCCTTAAGGCTCCTTCCAACCCATTCCATACAATTCTATGCTGGTTCCATCCTGCCTTTTCAAAGGCACGCTTCATTCTCCTCGGGAGTTCATTGCCATTACATGGTATTCTTTTAGTGCAAAAATAGTGTGAATTGCTCATGGTGAAAAAGAAAGGTTAAATTCTGCATCCCTGTCTCTCCAGCAATTGTTCAGTGCGACATTTCCCCTGTCAGACCGCAGGAGCTCAGCAGCAATTGAGCCCCAATAGCACAGAGCTCCTCAGCAGCCGACCCACCCGCTGAGAAGAGCATCTTACTGCTCACAGTCCTCTAATAACATCCTGAACAGATGCTGAACGGCCTCAAAACCTGCTGAAATCAATGGCAACGAAACGCATTCTGCAAATCCAGCCTCTTACTCGGGATTACAAGTGCGTAGCTGTGGATGCCTGCATCTGCACTTATACAAAAAGCTGCAAACTAAAGAATTTCAAGCATTGCTGATGCCCGAAAGGCTCTTCTCAAATATTTATTTTTTACTTCAAGTTCTTAGGTTATTACTTTCTGAGGTGCTGACACTATATGCCAATTACAGAGAACAGTAAGTTCAGAAGTTTCAACGTTGCATTGATACTTCTGCACTGCAACAACGCATTTGTTCTTGCCCTAGAGGGGGCTTGGGCACAGCCCCCAGGCTAGCAGAGCTCCAGGAGCATTTAGACTCTGCTCTCAAGCACAGGGTGGGATTGTTGGGGTGTCCTGTGCAGGACCGGGAGCTGAATCAATGTCCAGGAGTCCCTTCCAACTCAGGACATTCTGCAATTGTCTAATTTAAGGTGAGGTTCATGCACGTTTCCATCTGCATCATGAAGGACATAGCGCAGAACGGGATGTGCAACGAGGATGATCCCAGCTGGACGGAACATTGATAAAAATGTTCCTTCATATGTTTTAGAAGCGGCATTAGGAGATTAAACTCTAGAGCGAAAGCTGGGGTGGGTAAGCACACAGGTACCTCTCGGCAGGGACACGGAGCGAGCCGGGATGAGCAGCGGGAGGACAGCGGTGGCCCTGTCCTGCGCCCGGGGCTCACACCTCCCACCGCACCTGCAGCGAGCCGCGACACGGGCAGCATTTCCACACGAATGCTTTCGAACAGGAGAGCGGCTCGTTTAAAATTAAATTCCACAGAGAGTTAAAGATATAAAAATTGAGAAAATCAACGAGAAGCGGAGCCTGACGGGAGCAAAGGGCACGTCTGCCTCGGGTGGAGAGACCCCTGAGCATCCCTGAGGGGAGCCCGCGGCTGAGGGACCCCCCCAGAGCGCCCTGGGCGGAAAACCGGCACCATCCCGCGCAGCCCCTCTCGCACCGCCCGGTAAGCCAGCCGGCCGCACGGCCCCGGGGCGGCAGCCCCGCCGGCCCCGGCGCGGGTCAGCGTTACGAAAGGCGCCTTTCGGGCGTTGTGTAACGCGGTGCCGGCGGTGCCGGCCCTGCCGCCGCGCTCCCGCCCGCGCCCCGCCCGCGGTGTCCGGGCCGCCCTCAGGCCGCCCGCCGCCCCGGCCCCCCGTTCCCGCCATCGCGGCGGCGCCCTCACACTCACGGTGACGCCCGGCAGCGGCGGCAGCGGCGGCCATCTTGGCCGCCCGCATTCCCTCAGACAGCCCCGCCACCGCCCCTCGCGTTACACCGCCCCCGGCACCGCCCCGGCACCGCCCCGGCACCGCCCCGGCACCCCACGGCAGCGGGGGCCGTCCGGAGAGTGACGGCGGCGGGCCCGAGGCCGACGTCCCGTAAGTTGCCCTGCCCCGGCTCCCCTCCATAGTCCCTGTGGACTCCCACGGAGCGAGGGCGAGCGATCCCCGCTTTGAAGTGACGCTCTAGACTGCAAAACGTTTTAAAACTGCAAAATCTTTAAAAAAGAGATTTAAAATGTATATTATAAAAAATGCTGGGGGCTTTCTCAGCGGGCACCTCATGGGAGATGATGGTTCAATTTCTGCGTCCCATCAGACACGTTGGTGCAGGAGCACAGAGCTCACCTGGTAGCCTCCATTCCCGGTAGAAATTCAGGCAGTGGAATTCAGGCATTGGAAAATGTTGCCCAGGGAGGTGGTGGAGTCACCATCCCCGGAGGTGTTCAAGAGGCATCTCGATCTGGCAGTGGGTGATGTGGTTTAGTGGTTCAGGAATTCCAGAGGTAGTGCTAGGTTGGTGGTTGGACTTGATGATTCTATGATAATGACACTCTGATTCAAAAACAAACACCACAGCAGTTATCCTGCACATGTGGGTGGTTTGCATCCCATGCCTCCTCAGCAGTGGTTTTGGATAGCTCCTGGAAGTGCTAAGAGCAGAGCCAGCTCTTGGTGCCAAAGGCTGGCAGCACTGTGATCTCCTCAGCAGTGCCCTACAAAGCAGGGCCACATAAGCTTGAACATAGATAAATATAAAATAGTACATGTAAGGAGAGGCAATCTAATCAAAGCTACAGGATAGTAATCCCAAAGCTGCTAGGGACAAGGATGAAAGGTCCTGGAGCCAGTGCTGGCAGCCCAGTTTACCAGTTCCCAATCCAATTACCAATCTGTATGGAGACACTGCGAAGGAAAATGAAAGTGAGATGAGAAATCCAAGTTCTGATTGCACATTTTCTTCTTTTCTGCAGGCTTATTTTCTTCCTTTCCTAATAAAAATAAACACAAGTTCTCTTGTGTTCCAAGCAGTTGCAGCATCTTTCCCAGATCCCAGCCCACCTCTCTCCACCAGCTGCCAAGGAATTACACAGCAGTCTCTGGTAAGTTCCACAGCATCTTTCATCCCAGTCACCTTTTAAGCTCCTTATCTGATCTGCCTCTTCCATGAGCACTTCTTAAGTCCTCAGTCCTTCCTCTAGTAGCTCCCCTGATAAGGAGGTCTTTAACCTTTACAAAGCAGCTCAGCCCTGTCAGGTTTAAGGACTGAAAACTCATCCCAAACAAGTGATGTTTTTCTAGATGCATCTTTTCCCGACACTTCTCCCTTCCCATCACTTCAGGCACTAAAAGGATAGTATTTTATAAAGTTCTTTACCTGGTGCCAGAAGTTCAGGCTGCTCCCTGCAGCACTGCTGCCTCAGCAACCTCTTACTCAACATCACATTTCGTCTCCTTTATTCTCTCCAGGATGTTTCACTGGGCAGCTAAGCTGGTCCCTCCAAATTAGAAAAACTCATGCTTTAAAGTTAATTAATGGGAATTTACTTTAAAAAGGAAAAAACCCTCATGCCATTTCTTGGGATATGTTTACTGCATTCAAAAATTCCCTTTTCCTGGGTTTGTCTATACTATATCAAGCAATAAGCTCCAAAGACTCAGTAAAAGGAACAGGCATTAATGTCAAGTACTGTCTTGCACACCAGCTTCTGTTGCCATAATTTATTGGTTACTGATTTAGACCAGTTTATATAACATGCAAGATGAAGAAAACCAACCACTTATTACAAAAATATGGATATCCACAGTTCAGCAATTGCAGGAGTGAATGGCAAATCCAGCTCAGGTCTCAGTGCAGGTGCCAAACGATGCACCTGCCTTCTTTTTTCTCTCTGGTAAAGGAGTTGCTTTATGACTAGAAACCATACATATGACTCAACACAAGAAGTATTCCATTATCCCTATTTGCTAAGTTGATTTACAGCCAGGGAAGCTGTTCAGCCGCAGTAGCACAAGGGAACAGGGAGCTGCTCTAGGAACACACCTCAGCTGACGTGGCACTGCTGGGACTGCAGTCTGAAAACCCCACAGGCTTCAGTTACCATTCCTCTGGGTCTCAGCACGTGTTTCTGGGTGCAAACAGGGAGCAAAAGGCACCACAAGCTCGCCGTGCCCAGGAGCCATCAGGCACGTCCAGCTGGGTGTGCACAGACCTGCAGCAGCACCTCATCCACAGCTCTGGGAAAGGGAGCAAAGCCTGCCTCGCCAGCAGCCTCAGCACTGCTGAGCAATAAATAATCTGAAAAAAACCCCAAAGCCCCACACCCAACCCACCTCCCTCGTAGTGGAAATCTGTGCGCTGTACTACACACCTTGCTACTGAATCAACTCCGAGAACCCTCATTAAAATCAGCAGGAACTAAAAACGTGCAACCCTCAAGATACTTATTCCCATTTTTATCCTTCCTTCATGTCTCTCTATACCATTCTCAGAGGGCACTCTTAGGGGATTTCAAGAGCTTCAACTCCTGACCTCCCCAACAAGAAACCCCAAGAGAAAAGAGATTAAAATTAAAGCAAATTTAAAAACAAAATGATCAAATGCCCAGCATATTTAAGTCACAGAAATTAAAAGCAGAAGTGTATCTTGTTTTTTAAATGACAACTTATCAGGATCTTTGTTTCGTGATGACTCAAGAGCACAAATGCACCTAAACAATGTTTCTAAGGCTTCTTCCAGTTAATTACTAGCTTTTTTTTTTAAAAGAGGTTTTGGTTTTTTTTCCTTTTCACATCCTAAATTGGTATTTGAATTAGCAACAGGTTGCAGGAAGTCTTGTCAGACAGGCTGTAGTACAGCAGTGTGTATCATTCTTTCCCAAGCATCAGCTGCTCAGTTTTCCAGGAGTTTTTCCCAAGGATGGCTAAGGTTTGCAGCGCTGGACAAAGCGTGGATAGAGACAGACATCTCGGATGTGGTGTCTGTTCAGAATCCAGGTCAGGAACCGCTCCAATCCCAAACCGTATCCTCCATGAGGGCACGTACCATATTTTCTCTGTGAAATTCAGGGAGGGGATATTACACATTTTCTTGTTGCAGTAATACCTCCAGAAACAAACCAAGCTCTCTGAGAGGGGAGAAGCCCCAGCTCCAGTCTCACATGTGCAGTACTGACCTGATCTGTGTACCAGTAGTAGGGTGTGGGATCGATGCCCTCCCTCTTGTAGCCCTCGAGCAGCTCCTCGCTGTCCCAGGTGCGCATGGAGCCCCCGACGATCTCACCCACGTTGGGCATCAGCACATCCACCTGCAACACAGAGCAGCACAGGCACTTAGAGCAAGCAGGGCAGCAGACAGCCCCAGCCAGCCATGCCAAGGCACCCAGAACAAAACCTGGCAAGGGTTCTCCAAGGAGCTTCCACCAACGTCCCCAGAGCCCCAAGCTGCCCCCGCTGGGAGAACAACTCACAGACTCGGTGAGGCGCGAGTCGTCGCTGCAGCGCTGCATGTAGAAAGACTTGATCTCTGCAGGAAAGCGGCACAGCAGGATGGGCTCGTTAATGGTGTCTGTCATCAGCCTCTCAGGAGCTTCGGGAATATCCTACGGTTAGAGAAGGTTTTATTGACATTCAGCACCAAAACTGCTCCCACAAACAAGTCCCACGTGAAAGGAAGACAGGTTCAGAGCACACGTGTGCACACTTTCATCCTAATGTACCTAAATTCTTAAAACAAACTTATTTTAGAAGAAAGACATTTACATATAAAAACACACGTCTGAGGAAAAAAAATCTGTTCAATTAAAATCTCCACAATATATGAGACAGAAAACTGAGGGGAAAAAAAAAACCCTGACTATGCTGTCAGGTTCTCCTGAGCTCCTTCAAACAACTGTCTCATGCTGGAGAAGCGTGGCCAGGGAACTGATGACAGGTTTTTATTCCAGTGTTCAAGGACATCAGGTCAAATCCCAACCCACAGCTGCATTCCTACATGACATTACAGGACATACCTCCCCAAACTCATAGTAAGTGCCATCTTCCTTCTTCACATCATGTTCCTTCAGCCACTCGATGGCTTCAGCGTAGTTCATGCGCCGGAAGGGACGTTTGGGGGGCTGGAAACCCTGTGGGTAACAGCAAAGACAGGTGGAGGAGCACTATTTTAAAAGGGATACTTTTCTAGCTAATCAGCACATCCATGACCCTTCTCAGCTCACACATCATCAAATTATGGCTTAAATGAACAAATTAAGCTCAGTACTACAAGTTTAGAACCAAACACAACCATTCCAAGCCCAGTCAATCTCACAGATCAGCTGGCAGAAAAGATAAGGGAGAAAGTATTTCCAGAGCTGATTCTTGTTCTGCATGAATTCACTGCCCATGGAGGTATTCCAAACTGAGCTGTTAGCAAAGGTTACATGAGCAGAGCCAAAACAGGACATCTTCTCTTCCCTCTGATAAGAATGGCTTCAGAACCCTCCTCTGTGAGGGGTGCTTCTGCTACATGCCACCTCCTGACCCATCTCAGCCCAGATCTAAAACTGAACATTCCACAGTGTTTATCAGGAAACAGGCCAAAACCCCAGGGATGAGTGAGTTTGTGTGCTCCACGATGGAGATCAGGTGTCTTTCAAAGCCAAATCTCTGCAAAGACAGAAAAGGGCTCTACACATGAGAGCAGATTTGGGGCTCCATGTTCCACAGGAGGAACTGAAACACCAACTGTTTCATTGCTCCCTCATGCTCCATCAGCAAGCACCAGGCAGTCAATATCCGATCTCTGGGAAGGAGGTTTGTATTCCACCAGCACAGCACACACTTCCATAAATCCTGGCACACCACTGGCTCCTGGAGCGTGCTAGCAGGGAACATCTTCCCCCCCAGTTCCCTGCTTTGGTCATTACCAGCCTTGAGGATTTTTCATTCTTATTAATATTCTTATCATTATGAATAGTAACTAAGCACACTGCCATGCCCTGCATCTCCCAAAGGAATGTGCTGAGTAGGAAAGGCTTAAGATCCTATTTTCTTGGCTATTCCCATTGCTGCCTACCGGGTTGAGGTCATGCAGTAAGCTCGCTGCAGGTGATTTCAAGATTCTGTCTACGACATCACACACCAAATTCTCCAGGCGGTCCAACAAATCCTCAAAACTTATAAAAGGACATTCAGCTTCAATGTGAGTGTACCTGAAACAGAGCCACACCATTGCAAGGTCACATACAAGCAACACACCTTTAGCTACAAAACAAACCCATTAAAAAAACCCACAATGCAAACACACACTTTTGACTCCCTTTCTGTAAAGAAAAGCTGTTTAAAAAAACCCAGGGACAATTGTCCATACTCTGCCAAATGCCTGCGGGTCCTGGACTGCTCGGCTCTGTAGGACTGAGCAACACAGAAGACATCTCCCAGAGCTGGCAGGCAGGTTTCCAGGTAGAGCTGGGATGACTGGGTCAGGTATGCCTCTTCACCAAAGTAATCCAGCTTGAACAGGGTGGAGCCTCCCTCCACCTGCGTCTGCACTAAGGTTGGTGGTGTGACCTGTTGGAGAACAGGGCTGTCACTGCTTGAAGGAAGAACTGAGGACATGGATGACACTCAGGGCACTAGAGCAGTCACCTGCTGACCAGGGAACACACACTTACTTCATAGTACCCGTTGGCAAAGAAGTGATCCCTGAAGGCCTGCACGACCATGGAGCGCACCTTGAAGATTTTGGACATGTTCTCGCCCCGAATCATCATGTGCCTGTTGTTGAGCTGCACATCAACCTCGGAGTCCTCGTTGAGCAGATTGTCAGCCCCTCCTGCCGGGGCCAGGCCGATGAGCTCCCAGTAATCACAGCTCAGCTCGTGGCCTCCCGGAGCCTGCCAGTGGGACACAAACAAACACTGGGGGAAAAGTCCACTGCTTGCCCCTTGGATGTCTTTTCACAAGGGCCTGGAGTGATGGGACACAAGGAATGGCTTCCCACAGACAGAGGGCAGGGTAGATGGGATATTGGGAAGAATTTGTTCCCTGGGAGGGTGGGGAGGCCCTGGCACAGGGTGCCCAGAGCACCAGGTGTGGCTGCCTCACCCCTGGAAGTGTCTCAGGCCAGGCTGGACGGGACTTGGAGCAACCTGGGGTAGTGGAAGGGGTCCCTGCCCAGGGCAGGGGATGGGACTGCATGAGCTGTAAGGTCCTTTCAACCCCACGAGTCTGAGTTCTGCTCTCACCAGCTCCCCCGTGTGGGTCACAGCTGCCTTCCACCCCAACATATGGCACTTTTAGTTTAATCACAGCATTTTCAGGGTAGAAATGCCAATTTCTCTCAAAGGCTAACCCATGGATTTTTACCAAAATGTAATGGTGGGTGCTCACATTACCTAACTTTGGGTCGATCCTACAAACACATCTGAGTAAAAGAGACGTGAAAAAATTCTTAGCTTCACAAAATAAAAGCTGAATAAACCTGTTAAGGAAAATGAAGCCATGTAATTTACTTAACAGTCCTCCACGTTATACTCTAGGAGTGGAGTCTATCAGTGGCAAATCGTTTCAGGCAGAAGCAGAACAGTCACTCAGTTCATCTGTCTCACACTGAACGGTGTGTGACAGCACACCTTTGGGAGCTTTGTTCTTCCTCTAGCCCTAATTCCCTCTGAAATAACCCAATGATTCCTTCCACCTCTGCTTGGGCTTCCCTCAGGCGAGACACAACCGTGAGAGGAGAAGCTGGAGGAGCTCCTGTACCTGCTTGCCCTGGGGCAGGAGGTTCAGCGTGCCGTACACCACCACGCTGCTCTCCGTGGACAGCACCAGCCCGTTGTAGCACTGGCACTGCAGCGAGACAGAGGCACAGGTGAGCAAGGTTTTATTGTAATACCAGCAATACTATTGTATTATCTGCTGCAGTCACAGATGAGCTCAGACACTTCTAAACAGCTCTCACACTGACAAACTGCACTGGGAGGACATAACAGTAACACAACTGAGTCAGTAGGTTGAGAATTTAACATCTACAGAACACCAGATAAGCAAAGGTGCTTTCAATTCATGACAGAACAGAATCATCAAAACTTACCAGCTCATCAGAAAGGACACACTGAAGAAACCCTGTGCCATCTCTCAAGACAATAAACATCAGGTTTTTCCCTAGTTAAAAAGAGAAGGAATTTTGTTTCACTATGAGCAGGTGCTGGTTAGCTACTCATTCAGAAGGATTAGCTTAAAACATAGAACAAGTCAAGGAAATTCTGCAGGACTAGCCTCGAAACTGAAAACTTGTAGGATTTGAACTAAGAAATGTCTGTATGCCCACACATCAGGGAGAACTGTCAGCGTTGTAGTGACCATGGAGATCAACCAAAGAGGGCACCTAACTGATGGTTTAAAAATTTGAGACCAGGTGCTGTGAGACTCAATCTGTGTCCAAATTTTGAAGGCCACTGTACTTGTTCTGTCTCCCTGCACAGGCTCAGCAATGCTCGTGCTTTACCTTGTCTCCGTAACCTGTGGATCCAGCCAAAAATCTTCACTCTCTGCCCTCTGTAAGCCTCCAGGGCACTGATCTTCACCTGTGAGACAGGGAAAAAGAGTCATCAAATAGGGGATTGGTTCACCACCTCTTAGACACAGAATTCATCCAGACCCCACCCCAGAGCAGCACGATCTCTGTGCTGACCAGATGCCCTAGCACAGGCCATGTGCCATGTGTGATCATACTCACACACTTGGGCTCTGGAAGACTGGGATCATTCTTGATAACAATCTTCTTGGCTTCCTCCAGGTTCTTCTCTCTTCTCAAGAGATCTTCTGCCTGGTTTGAAAAAGTAACTTACTAAATAGCTGTAACCAGGCCAGTTATAAATAGCATGTGAAACAATGGCACGAGTAAGGAACAACCTGCAGCTTTTTTGGAGGGGCAGGAATGATGATAAAACTGTAATATTTTTGGAAACAAAGGTGCTCTGTTCCTTCTTCAGCCTACCTCCTTCTTCTCCTTAGCGTCATTTTTCATCTGCTCCCTGTGCCATAGCTTTTTAACATTCTTCATCTGTGATTTGGAAATGATGGCCCATCTCTAAAGAATTTAAGGAGAGAGCAAAACCCAGATTACACTGTGACCCTTCACACCAAGGAGCAGTAAAATAATTCCCACAAGGAAACCCTTCAATGCTACAGCACCTCATTTTCTTTTTGGGAATCCACATAAATAGTAGGAAATGGCTCTTTTCCTGCTGTCATCAATGCCTAAAAAGAGGGGAGAAATAACCAAAGTGAACCAAAAGCATCCTTACAGAGCCTAAGCAGGCAACCTGCTCCTGCTCGGGTTGCAAAAACAGGTACAGAATTCACATTTAAAAATACAAGGGCCGTCACTTGCCCCAGAGCACATTCCACACTCTTCCAAACAAAGCAGGTGTTTTCCACACTCACCTTCAACACAGTTTTGAATGGTTTCTTTTGGGTCCCATCGCCAGTGGAGTCGCTGCCCTCTCGCTCAGACACATACAGCTCTTCTGGGATACATGAGAAATACGGGCAGTTACTCAAAAAAAATTCTGAGAGTTACTCACTGCAGGGGGCTGGGTGAGGTGACCTTTAAAGGTCTCTTCCAACCCAACCCAAACCTTTCTATTACACCAAATCTTGCTGGTTATCAGCAGTGATAAACCTTCAAAGGTACCAGCTGGTCAGTCGGGATAAGAATTATTTCATATCTTTCATTTAAAAAAATCAATCCATGCAGTGCGTTCGCTAAAGCCTCAAGGGCTCCCGAGGTACCGAAGCCTCACTGGCTGCACATCGGGAACCAGAAGGAGCAGCCCTTCCTAGGAACAGCTCCGTGCAGGGAAGCAAGGAGACAGGGCCTGGGGACCAGCCAGGGCAGCGCTCGGCTCGGCCACGGCCGGAACCGAAAGGAGAAGCGCAGCGGCCCTTCCCGTGCCCGGGGAAGGCCCGGCCCGGCGGGCCCGGCGCTGCGGCCGCTCCCGGTGCGCCCCGTCAGCCGCGACACCGCCGGGCCCGACCCCCCCCGCACGGCTCCTCCCGGGGCACCGGCACAGCGCGGGGGATGCGGGGATGAGGGGGACGCGAGGGGTGCCGGGGTGCGGGGACCGGACCCGCCCGAGCTCTCACCGAGGGCCAGCGCCGCCATCCTGCCCAGCACGTCCCCCGCCATGGCCGCGCCGCCGGAACTGCATCACGGGCGCGCTGAGCCAACCCTCCGCCGCCTTGCGTCAGCCAGCCTTCCCTTCCCTTCCCTTCCCTTCCCT
>VZRF01015590.1:90400-126139 GCA_013396875.1 Vireo altiloquus
TTAGTTCGGGAGGGGGAAGTAGGTAAAAGTGAAACATTCAGACACCTCGAGTAAAGAATGTGCAACTGTAAAGAGACTCATAAAAAGTCTTTTTACACTGTAAGAATTGAGGCACCAGCAAGTGAAATACATTCCAATGAAAGTGACTGATTTCTAGTTATCCATCACTTGACTGTACCCAGAACTGAAATGAATACCTTGTGCCAGCTCCAGGGGCAGCTTCCAGAGCTCAGATCTATCCTGATTCCTAATCCAGTCTGCCACTGGCTGCAGTTTATCACCAGGGATCTCCTCAGCTCAGCTGTGACAGCTCGGATGGGAGCAGCCAGGGCCCTCTCCAGGGCTGAGCACCCCATGTGCCATCATGTCTGAGCAGTTAATGAAACGGAGCACACAAGGGCAATTGCTTTCAACTTCTAATATGAAATGTAGATGCAGTTTTATACCAACATAGTATTAAAAAGTGAAAAGCCTGCAATTCCAGGCGTCACTAAAGAGTGACCCTGCTGGGTTTCTATTCCCAGCACATGTATCCTTCACTGTCTCACAGAGCGATCACACAAGGATCAGTAGCTCCACAGAAAACTCTTGGCCTTTCTGTGTTCCCAGGAGAACTTCTGCGATAAGACATAAAAATCTTCACATTCTTATGCCACGTGGTTAAAAAAGATCCTGAGCTTGTTTCGAACAGTTGTGTGCAATCGCTGGGACGAAGAGCTCCTCCCCTCCGGGCAGTCCATCAGCTCGTCTCCGGCGTGTCCCCGGAGCCGGGGCCGGCCAGCACGGCGTCCAGCGGCGCTCGCCGCTTGCGGAGGCTGCGCCCCGAGGCGATCAGGTCGGCGTAGCCGCGCTGGTGCGAGAAGGCGTAGGCGGAGCGGCGGGCGGAGACCCCGCGGCGGAACGCGCTCTGCCGCCGCTTCCACTGCTGCTCCTCCAGCAGGTACTTCCGACGGTTCCTCTGGATCTGCACGCACAGCGAGTCATGCGTTAGGACATCACCAGAGCCCGAACTGTTTTCATACCTTTGTGCTGGCTAAGGCAGAGCAGAAGCAGCCAGACCTACGCCCTACACTCTGTCATGTAATGCTGGCACTCCAGCCCAGCCTAAATTAAACCCAAACTGGGACCCTCAGCAGCCTCACAGGGTCTCAGTGGGGTCACTGTACCTCAGCCAGGCACACGAGGAAACAGCCCACACTGAGCTCTGGCCAGCCCTGAGGCCACTGCTCTGCCCACGGGACCCAAGCCAGGCTTGTGTAGCTCTCCCAAGGGCACCATCACTTACTTGTCTCTAACATTATCACAAAGTCCCACAATGGCTTGGGTTGGAAGGGACCTTAGAGCCCATCTCGTCCCACCCCCTGCCATGGGCAGGGACACTTTCTACTAACCTACACCTTAGCACTGATGCCCTGTAAGTAAACACCTGCCATAGTGACCCAAATAACACAGACTTCACTCACTTTATCGCTCTCCGAAGGCCAGATTGTCATGCATAAGAAGCGCTGTGCCACTACAGGCAGTAAGCAAATAGCAATGGATAAAATCATGGTAAGCCAAAGGTATGGCTGTCGCAGAGCATTCGGAGCAGTTCCTGGGAATAAAAAGAGCAAAAGTTAGTTCATGACAAAGCTACATGAGACAGGACTGAGAACCACAAACCACCAGGACTAACCTGTGAACTGAAAGCCAGAGGGGAAGAGAACGTGGATTCCAGCACTGTGAAGGTCAAATGTGATCCCAAAGTAAAGTGCAATACTCCCAAATACTGAAAAAGCATTAACAAAAGTCCAGTAAGATGTATCCAGGCCAATCTAAAAGCAAACAAAAATGCCAAATAAGTTTATTAATTCCAAATAATAGCGACTACTTTTTGCATGGTTTGCCTTTTTTAGTAGAGAAATTTAGAACAGTGAGCAGAAAGTGTTCTCAGAGCACCATAGCTCAGGAAACCAAGCTCACTTGCCTGAAAATTGACGACAAATATCAGAGAGGATGCTGCTGTGACAGCAAAGGACTGATAATCTGCAGGGGCTTCTCCATCTTGTCCCATAGATTTAAGGTAGGCTCCGTATGGGATGAAGAAGATGATCAGCGAAGTTACAGCTCCATGGAGCAAACTTAAAAAGAACTTCTTGTAGTTGAAAAGTAAATCTCTCTGGCCCAAAACATAAAGTTTGGGGAACCGAAGGCTCAGTTTGTCGCTCACGTCCTTAATAAAGAGGAAAAAGAAAAAGAAAGTCTGTGAATTTTCTCAACTTGAGCTTTGAAGAGCAAGAAGCTGAACTATACAGTGTCCCCCAAGGAATGGTAGATCCCTTTCTCTTTCCAACAGCAGGCATTTGCACAGAATAACGCCAAAGGAAGGCATTCTTAAAAGCCACAAAACCAAACCCGTCTTGTTTCACGGACAAGGCAGCCAGGGTAACTGAAAGACCTGGTGGTCGATGCCTTTGGATTCATCTGTTGTAACAACACAGGTACCTGGTCGAGCAGGCCGACGAGCAGGACCGGGAGACTGGAGTAGAGCACGTTGTACAGCGTGATGAACCAGTCCTCGTAGGCCGTCTGCAAGCGAGGGGGAATTGCAGCACTTAGTAATTTCAATTTATTACATCCTTCCCCTCCAGTTCCTGAGAAAACTCACATGAGTTCTACTACAGCTTTAAGTTCCCTGTCTTGGTGTTCAGCCAAAGGCAGCAGTAGCTTGGCTCAAGGCTCTGCTGAAACTCTTTAGTCTGTGTTAAGCTGCCCCAGTCGTTCCAAATCTTCCTCCCTGTACAACCATGATCCTGACTAGTGCTCTGGAATCAAACCCAACTGTAACTTAACTCACTCAGTACTCATCACATCCTCCTGCAGAAATCACTGGTGACAACTTCACGTTCCTGACACTTTGCAGGTTAAAGCTTTGCTGTTCCACAGTGACAAAAGCATCTGCTTGTTGTCATCCCACACGAGCACACCTTCCTACCTGGGCAGAGAAGCCATTGAAGAACGAGTACCAGATGTGGACTAGTGTGAAAGCGAAGTTTTTGTAGAAGAAGTATCTCAGAAACTTGCACATCCTGATGTACGACCAGCGGCCGTGGACCAGCAGCAGCCGCTGGAGGTAGCGGAACTGCCCGAAGGAGTAGTCACTCGACATGACAGCCTGCATCCCCTCCTGGCCACTGATCCCAACTCCAATGTGGGCAGCTGGGTGAAGGAGACAAACACCACACACCAGGTTGGACAAATGACAGGAACATGACTGCCTCATCTCTACTGTCACCTGTATTCTCTCTCAGTGCTTGTTCTGTCAGAAGGCACCTGTGAAATTCGACCAAAGGAGAACCAAGCGATGAGACAGAGTGAGTCAAGTCCTAAACAAACTGGCCAGGCAGTTTACAAACACCCTCAGGACATAAACCCTATCCTAGATGTTTTTTCCTCACTGGGATCTCT
This sequence comes from Vireo altiloquus, assembly GCA_013396875.1. Taxonomy (NCBI): domain Eukaryota; kingdom Metazoa; phylum Chordata; class Aves; order Passeriformes; family Vireonidae; genus Vireo; species Vireo altiloquus. The sequence continues at coordinate 93,848 of VZRF01015590.1, forward strand.
GGGGAAGCTGTTCAAAGAGTAGCAGGTACAATCCAGGATGGCTAATGCCACCAGGCAAGGGGCAGCCAAGCTACTGCTTTGGTCTTTATATTACACTTCTGTAATGCACAGCATGGGAACAGACAGGATTTGAATCCCTGCTCGGGGAATGTCTACAACAAAAAATAAAATAGATCAGGAAAAACCACTAACCATTTCCTAAAGTGATTCCTCAGAAAGGGAAACAGGCACAGAAGCTAAAAGCCCCATGGCAGCAAAGCAGATGGAAGAGTCTTCTGACAGAGAGGGACAGCGGAGAGGCCGCAGGAGCAGGCCAGAGGAGATCTGTCCTAGCGAGAGAGTTCGATAGCTGCCTTACTTTTGATCATGTTCACATCATTGGCCCCGTCCCCGATGGCCAGGGTGATGGCCTTCTTGTACTTCTTCACCAGTTCCACCACCATGGCCTTCTGCTTGGGCGTCACGCGGCAGCAGATCACGGCCCTGCACTCACAGGCCAGATCAACAAAGTTCTTCTGCTGCTGCTCCTTGTAGGCCTCTGCCCTTCTCCTTTTCTCAGTTTGCTTTTTCTTCTCTTCTGCTGTTCTGGGGAATTTCAGTTTAAGTTTCTTTTTCTTCTTTTTCTTCTCTAGCAGGATTTCATTCTGAGACAAAAAGAAAACTTACTATGTTCCCTTCTGCACCATTTCCAGACCTACTCCAGGCACTGCCTAACAACACACCTGAGGTCATTATGCTCCCAGCATCCATTCCTGGCATTTGAATGAACTGCTCGTGCAGACAGAGTCCTCAGTGAGGGACACTATAGCCTGGTGGTGCCCCAAAATCCCAAACCCTCAGGAGAACAACCTTTGTACCTACCAGCCAGGAGCCAGTGATGATTAGAGCCCGATCTCTGCTGCCCTGGAAGAAGGGCTCGTTCATTCTCAGAGAGGAGTGTGGACTGGATCCAGCCTTGTTCCTCTGGTTTTCCAGCCTCCTTTGAAGGAGAGCACTGCAAAGAGAGGGGGAAACTATTACAGAAAAGTTAAGGATAAACTTTAAGCTAGGTCAGTCGCAGACTGAAAATCCTGAAAACAAACTCCTCTGTTTTCACTTGCCTGGTATCTTCTCCATAGCAGATGGCTGTTTCCTCTGTTAAGAGTTCACAAGAAAATCCAATATTTTCAGCAGTTTCTATAAAAAAAAAAAGAAAAATTAAGAGAGGAAAGTATTTACTGATAGTTCTGTCACAAGTAATTGCTAGGAGCAGCCAGAAGCACCCCAAGTGCTTTAAAGTAATTTTTGATTTATGCTTCACTATGAGAGCTCCCTTTCAACACCACAGTGTAGATGAACAGGAAAAAATCCTCCTGTTTTTAGCTGCTTGGCTTTAAGCAATCCCACCTTTTTTGTCGCCAGTAAGCACCCAGATTTTAATGTCTGCTTTGGAGAGTCTGGAGATAGTTTCTGGAACTCCATCCTGTAGTTTGTCTTCAATAGCTGTTGCACCAAGCAGCTGGAAGGGATTTGAAATACAGGGGGTTAGTAGCATTGAAATATGTTTATTTTAAGGTAAGAATTTAAATATACTAAAAATGTACAGCTCCTTACAATCAAGTTTTTTTCTATTTCCTCATATACTTTGTCCAAAGCTTCATCTCGGTGACTTGTAGCTAAACTGGCCTCTGCAAACTTTTTATTCCACACTTCAAATTCATCCTGGCTTATGTCTCTATAGCAGAGACAGAGTGTCCTGAGAGTTTCATTTGCAAAGACCTGAAAAATAATTAAAACCACACATCTCCACAAAAGAAAACTTTTCATTTGCAATCCAAACACGAGGGTAAGGACATGAGAGTTTGACAAATTTGACAGAACAAGTCCAGCTTTCAGAACCAATTGCAGGTTTTCATTTGTGTTAATTGCTTAGGAAAAGGAAATTAATAACAGTATTATCAGAAATAAACCAGTTTTGTTTTAAAAACAGCAGACAAAATACAAACATACATCGAGGGCCTCTTCTGTGGCTTCTCTCTTTAGATTCCTGGGGTGCAGCCGCTCGTAAATCACCGTGTCAGCCCCTTTGCAATACAGCCTGATATTGCCACCAGCCTCTCTTACTGTGGAGGGAAACAGCAGAGGTGGCACACTTACATCAAGGAATCATTTCAGATTGGATTTCTCAGCCTACTGCCAAGTACCAGAAGTACAAGATGGCATTTCTTCTTCAGCAGACTCACACTGTGTCCCAGGACCATCACACAGCTGTCAATTCTTGACCCCAGCTTCCCTTTTCACCCCTGAAATCCAAGTGGCCTCCTCCATGCAGGCTGGTGGCCATGAGCTTACCAATGACCGACATTCGCTTCCTGTCACTGTTGAAGTCCAGGATGGCCAGGACATCGTAGGTCCTCTCGACGCCCATCTCACTTATGGTGATGGTGTTCTGCGTCCGGGAGAGGAAGACGTACCCGAAGTTCCGGGCAGCTGTCACCAGGGCCCCCTCGTCTGGGGAAGCTGCCTGGTAGTTGAGCTGACCTGCAGGATTGCAGCCAGGATACACCTGAGGGTATGATACAGCTGGGCACTGCTGCAGTACCCAGAGCAGTGCAGGCAGAGAACAGGAACCATGGACCCCCCGAATCCATTACATGGACTTCCCAAACGGGATCAGTCCTCAGCCTGCTTCCCTCCACGTATTAAAGCAAAAACTTCCTCAACATCTTAATTCCTCAATGCAGTCGTTTAAACATTTTCAAAAGAAGCTCCAAAAGACAAACCCTTGGCCAGAGACACCAGTGCAATGAGTACAACCCCAAAAACATTAGGAGCAAGAAAGGACAGGACACTGTTGGTTTCACGGACATTTCACAAAGATGGGAGTAAAGCAATATTAATATTCCATGTTTTAATCAAATCTTCCAACTCTGTGTTTCATATTCACTAATTCAATAGCTGATCACCTCTACATTTAGTTTTGTTTCATTTAAAAGGGCAGCCTAACACTCCTCTCTTATGGGATCAGCATTACCTGTGGATCTGCCCCGTGTGGAACTGGATTTGAATTGTTTCCCACTATACAGGGAAAAAACAATACTCACCATCAGAAGTGTCAGCCATGACTGTGTGACAAATAGCAAGCAGAAAAAAGAACTTCTGGATTTCTGGCTCCTTTCCAGACTTTATCTGCTCTATCAGATAGTGATCATAGAACAAAAACTTTTCATCTGCGTACACATTCCAGCTGAAATCCACTTGCTGCTTAGAACACAGGAAGAGAGTTTGAGTTACCATAGGTGCCATGGCTTTGTGCCCACCTGAGTCTCTCCGTGCCTTGGCAAGGGAGTGTTCCCATCCCACAGACCAGGGTACAGCAGTGGCTGAACCTACCTCTGGGTGGCCCTGGAGCTGCCCTGCTGCATCCCGGCAGTCTCCTGCAAGGCAAGCACCCACAGTCAGGGGGCCCAGGCACAACAAAGCTTTTACAGCCCAGCACAAAGGAAAACATAGCTACAACATGTATTGCCTTAGGACTGGAAGGAAAGGAAAAGGACAAACTGCTGCTCTGACTAGAATTTCCTGTTTCTAGACTTTGTCCCCAGAGAATTTCTAGTGAAAATAAATTTGCACAAAAAAATGTACAAATTACTGATTTTAGGTTTTGATGAAAGCTGGGAAGTTCCCAGTAAAGTTCCTCAATTTCCACTTTGTAAGTGGGAAAACCCCAACAATTCAACCCTATGCTTTCCCCAAAGCCAGGTCTGAATTGTGGAAGTTCAGTTGGAACTGAGAGAACTTGTATGTGCCTGATCTCCAACAGGCATTAAAATTCCTCCTTGTCCTGCTTTGCACAGATTTACCATATCTTTGCCCATTTATGCAACACTTTTTAAAGGTCATGATGTTCTGTGTAAGGGTTCCAGTCTTGTCAGAGAAGATGTACTGGATCTGGCCCAGCTGCTCGTTGAGCGTGGTGGTCCTGGCCTTGGCAGCCGTGTCCTTCTCGGGGTAGTACATCTGCAGGTCCCAGTTGATGAAATAGCTTTGGCCAAAGCGAATCACTTCCACACTAAATGAAAGACAAGGAATGTTCTCACTCCCAGCCGCAGCTCCCATTTCCACGGGAGGACTCCTCCACAGGTACTGCCCTACCTCACGTAGAGGGAAATGGGAACCATGGTGTTGAGGACAATGATGTATCCCCAGAAGTTGAGGAAGCCTCGGTAGGCAGGGCTTAGGTCCTGAGCATCGTAGAGGTACCAGGAGGAGTTGCCAATCTGCTGCTCCCAGTAGGTGTGACCGATGGCCAGCCCAGCTGACAGCAGGATGAGGACCACGATGATCTGCAGGGCACAGAGAGGCCTCTCAGGCTTCAGAAACATTTGCTCGACTTAAATCCCAAATCCCCGTGTTCCAAACGGAATAGGACAGGTATTTGTGAGGAGAAATGGAGCAAATCTTTCCCACAAAGGCACCTTTTAATTTCTTCCTACTCCATCCCAGCTCAGCAGGCCAGAACAAGTCAAAACATATTTATTACACACACATAGGAAGAAGCTGCCTAACTTTGCATTCACTATTCACTTAAAATGTGAATTTTAAACAAAAAAAGCTTACAGTATAAACCATGTAGTTCATAAGGGAGTCAATTTTTGTCCTTTTAAATCTTGTCTTTCCGCTATTTTTCATTATTTTTGTGTCAGCACCTAAAAATAAGGAGTGAATATTTAAAGAAAGGGAAATATAGAATAAGCAAACCCATGTCAGTACTACAGTTTTACCAAACTGGGACATGAAATACAGTTGATGTCTATAGGATGAAGATTCTTTTTCACTCTACAGGTGTGCTTTTAGTTATTAGTATTAATATTAGTATTTAATATTACACACCTGCAAATATGACCATCCCATGGCAGAAGTCTGTATTCCTGATCTTACAGCCACGCAACAAAATCTTATCAGCATCCAGGGAATAATTTGAGTTTCTCCAGGATAATGTTCCTGTAAACTTATCCAGCCGGTTATTGGGTTCTTCACATTCAACCAGACCTAGAACACGTGAAGGAGAATGTGTTTAATGTACAAGTTAAATCCAAATGCATTGATTTGTACCCCCTACACAAGCAGCTTTACTTTACTTTTATTGACTTGCAAACTGTTTGAGCTATGTTTTAATAGCGTTAGGTGTAGAACTGTACCAACCATCAAAGCCTGCCAGGGCACTTTCTTCCTGAAGGTGTCTGTGTGTCACCTCTAGGGCCATTTTGAATTTTAAGTTAGTCTCACTAAGAAGAAAGGATAAAAAGGTGATTTTATTAAAACCATGGATACAGGAGAGAAGTTTAAACACAATTAACTTAAGGTACCACTACTTCTCTGGACAACCTATACTAAAGTAAAAAAAAAAAATCCATGTCTTTCCCCTTTTTTCTTATGTCACATTCTCCAACAGTTTTGATGTGTCTGTAGCACTCGAGCGGACAATTTTAAATGATTCTTGAATTGTGGGAATCAGCAGCTGGATACATTTCCCCAGGTGTGGCTTAACAAGCAGACTCAGATGCACAGTCCTTGCTCTTTTCCTGCTCAGCCCAAATTAACTCCAAGACATCCTCAAAAAGAACCTTACCCATCCAGTTCAGCTGTCTCCACGTAGCACAGACTGTTTGGTTCCGAGCTGGACAGCAGCAAAATATCAGCCTAGAAAACAAAGAAACAGACATCAAATAAAGCCAGGTCAAGATTCCTACAGAACTCTCTAGAAATGTAAAACAAACTTATCCAAAGCACTTACAGGAACAAAAGTATTTTTCTTCAGACGAATGATATCACCAACTTTAATATCTTTCCATTTTGTGGTTTTGAACCTAGTATCAAGATAGTTTAAGAATTATTACTCTTTAATCTAGAAAACTATGCACTCTATAATAAATCTTACAATACTGAACTTTCCTTAGGAGAAAAAAAATGACCTGGTATGCTGTGGGTTTGCTTTTGGAAAACTGCAATTTAGTTGAGGGTCTAGAGCTCAGAAGTCAGCCTACCTCTTCCCTTCCCACTTCACCTAGCTATGAATTCCTGTCCTTCTCCCCAAAGAAGTTGCTTTTAGCACAGATTTAGTGCCAGAGAATTCACTTTCAATTACTCCTTTAAGCAATTCTCTTCCAGCTTCAATTATGTTTTCAGGTAGGCAGTAGAGAACATGGTTGAACCTTTCCTGTCATCCACAGCTTCAGATCTGTGAGGAAGCTTAGCAACAGGGCAAGGATCTCATCACTTACAGAGCTCAGAGGGGAACATACAAACCTCCCATCCTTGATGACATCACACGTCCTGTTATTGACCTCGTTGTCCATCCTGTGACGAGCCTGAAACCAGAGCAAAGAATGTACTCCCTGCTCTGTGTCACAACAGCAGAAATGAGCTACACTGGGTGGGTTTTGCTTTTTACAGCAACACAACATGGTTCTTACAATGTCATCCGCCAGGTCTTTGACTGCAGTTATTCCCAGCACCAAGAGCAAGGGCACCAGTGTTGTGTACCATGACAAGGTACTTATTTGGGGAATCGACTACAAAAGACCAATAAAAATCAGTTCAGCACAGGATGATCAATCAAACTTAATTCAGAGATATTTCACAGTGATCTGACTAGAGAAAAAAAAAAAAACACATCAGAGAGAATTTTACATCAGGTTGTGAAAATGAACAAAATTCTGTGGGAAGAGTTTGGCTGTTACCCTCCTTTGGAATCAGCTTCCCTTTAACAATTGCACTGGCTCATATATTCTGTTGGTGCTTCCGATTTATGAGATGAACTCAAGAAACACCTTTTCCTCATGAAATTCATGAGCTCTACAACGAGTTCATTCCAATACTGTGCAACTTGCTCATGCCAGAACTCTGCCATAGCTCATCCCAGCCAATCCATATTTGCTGCAGGTTTCTGTTAGGATGGGTTTGCCCTCTGCAGCAGTTCAGACAGTGCCCCTCAATTCCCTGACAGGACAGCACAGAATTGTGCCATAAATATTACTGAGCTCAAATTCCCTTCACAGTGAGTATTCTCCATCTTGCTTACCTGCAATATGAGAAGAACAAGGAAATAGAAGTTGGCTGCTCTCTTAAACTGTTCAAACAGATTCAGAGGTAAAAAAGTGATGGGGTTGTACTTGTATGTCTTAATTGCATTTCCCTGTGGGACAAACACAAACATCAGTCACACAGCAGAGCTTCTCCTTCCAACACAAATGTGCAGTGCATATTTTTAAACTACTAATTCTCCATCTCACCTTAAATATGTCTCTTGATACCTTGATTTGCCATTCCAAAACCCCAACCCAGTTATTCTTCCCCCCCACCTCTGCTGGAAACACCGAGGAATTGTGAACGGTGGCTTTTACACCACTCACCAGCCATTCCAAAGATCTTACCGGGATTAAGGAAGCATTCTCCCAACAATTAGCACCTCATTGGGATAAAACAACTTACCGCATATTTGCTTTTCTTGAAGCACAGGAAGATTGTTCTCTTGAAGCAGGGCTGGTCACAGAAGCGCTGATCATTTGCTTTAACTTGCCAGCTGCAGTCTGGAAGGGACAAAAGGGGTCAAAAATTGTTATAAACATGAGGACACAAAACTGCCACTTTCAGGCTTTCTCTCAAATCCATCTTTTAAAGGTACTTTGGACTGAAGCAGGGCTGGTACCTGCTTTATAGTACATATTCTTAAAAAAGCTTTTCAAGACCTTTCCAGGCTGTTAGTCCTTATTAGCAATTCAAGTAAATTCAGAGGTAGGAAGAAGTGTTGCTTAACATTTGAAAGTTCTGTGAGAAACCTGGAGAGTAGCATTTATCCATGTTAAATTCCCTTCTCTCCCCTCCTTTGGTTTGCTTCTGTGACACCTGAGAAGCACTAAGCACTCCAAGCCGGTGTCTGTCTCCTTCTGGAAACGAAGAGGTTCGTTCACCCTTTGATTCGATTCAACCACACTGTGCCGTGGTTTTCATTCACACCCATAAAAAAGTACAGATCTGAAGTGCTCATTTTATTTCTTCAGCCACCAGTTTTGTTCGATGGTGAGAAAACTCAGGAACAGGAACTGCACCCACCAAGGAATCTTCTGTGCCCGTTCTTTCACGGGCCACCCCTTTTCCTCCCAGATCCTTCAGCTCCCATTCCCTCAAGCCAGCAGCACGGACACCCAGCTACCCCCAGCCGCACCTCGGGCCCTGCCCACATCCCGGGAATTCACTCCCCAGCTTTCGAAGCTCCCGGGAGCTCTGCCTGCATGGGAAAGGTGACGCAGGCAGGATTTTGAAACGCAGCTTTCCTGACTCATGGGCCAAGCATCTCCCCCTCTCCTCCAGCCCACAGTGATTGTCCTTAATGGGTGCTCTTCCTGCTCTCATGGGATCCTCTTCACCCATGGATGGGGTGAAACTCCCGGCGGCAGAGGCGTGGAGCCCGGCCCGGCTGTGACTAACACTTCAAAACCCAAATCCGAGTGCAAAGACTTTTTATTTTCCACCCACCACAAACCAAATTCTGGACTGACGTATCTGGACCTTTCCTGTGACTACACAACTTTCATTTCCAGCACCTCGGTTAAAAAGCCCAGAAGATAACAGAGAAATATTTATCTTGAAGAACCAGGTTTTGAGTTAAAAGATTATAAGCATGAACTGAGAAAGTGACTAAATTTTGTCAAAATGACTGGGCATGAAGGAAAACATAAAGTCTACATAAACATTTCTTTACTGCATTCCAAAAAACATTGCAGTGTTGATAAAACTGATGGAAAACTGGCAAATGAGGTCTGAGGTAAAACCTGCAGGAAGGAGGCGCCTCAAAATGACTTTAAACTGTAGTACTAGCACCTAATATTTGGCAAGCTGCTTTGGTAATTCATCAACTTTAAAGGATTTCATCATAAAAAAACTCTTTAAACTAAACATGTGACAGGTGCTTGTAAAATGAAAACATGGAGGAGGTGGTTATGAAACGAGAGGTGATCAACTGTTCCCAAACAAACAGGAAGAAATCTGTATAAACTAAACAGCTGTGGTTACATGGAAAATACTCATGTTTCAGGCCTGAGAAAAGGGAATTTGGGGGAGCTACAGATGTTTCTTGGGCAGAGGTTCAGAACAGGGATGCCAGAAATGCTCCTCCCACTGATGTTCCTACCCTGGCAGCAGCCACAGGCTGTACCTGCCGGTTCCTTTGAGCTCCTCCTCCTCACCTTTTACCTTTCAGGAAACTCATGAAGCTACAAAATGAGCAGTGAGGTGGAAATCTGCTCTGCACAAGCAGAAATCCAGGGAAAACCCTGACTGAGCACAGCAAAATGCCTGTGCTGGAGCCTGTTTCCAGGGGATTGGGAAAACAAGTAGCCGAAGGTCTGTCTGAACAGTTCCCAGACCACAGGCCATGTACATCCAGGACCTGCCTTAATTAAGAGGAGGTCACCCTGCAGCTCATTAACTTTACGCAAGGAGCAGTGGCACAGAACTGGGCTGCAGGCTGGAATGAAGCTGAGTTTCATTCTGACATTTGTTAAACTCAATTGCCATCGATTACTCCTCCAGAGTCACGTAAGCTATGCCAAACCCTACCTGGCAAATCAGCACAAGTCCAGTCAGTCCCTGAGGCTCAGCCTCTGCCTCCAGGATGGTGTAGGCCCCAAATTGAGTTCATGATGTTACCTTTTTTCTTGGGCTCTCGGCTCTCCTCGGCGTCCCCGCCGGTTTGGTTCGGTCGCGGTTCAGCCCCAGGCTGCCGACCATCCAACTCATCCTCAGTTTCATCATCACTGTAGGGCACCACCTCATCGTTGGGCTGGGAATCCTCCTCGAAGGTGGTCTCCAAATCCCTTTCCGAGATCATGCTGCTAGCACCCTGCCAGCATTTTGGACAAGTTAGGGAAAAGAGCTCACGTAGCAAACCACATCTTTAATTTTACTCTGCTGGTGCTGGTCACCAAACCCCACATCTGAAACCAGTTTGCCCAGAACAGCGCAGGGCACGGGCTTGGTTTTCCAGCACAGACCAGAGTCAGAGGGCAGTTCTTGTCCCAGCAGCTCTTCATTACTGTTCTGCTATGTGTAATTACATGCTGCAGCCCCAGGAACACCCTGTACTCCCGACACAGGACGTAGGAACTGGGGAGCCCAGGAACACGTGTCTCCCAGTGGCCATTACAGCATGCCCTGAGGAGCCACAGGAGCCCTGCTTGCCCAAGTGGGACACAGAACTGGGCACCGAGAGCCAGGTCAGACAGCCACGGTTTGGTCCTTCAGCCCAGCCTGCCCAGCCTCACCCACACCAGCCCCGCTTCCTCTCTCTTCCCATGGGCTGAACATCAGTGTTTGTCACTGGAAGATCTACACCTTGGTGTCCAACCACCTGAGGACACTGTGGGACTCATTTTGGCTCAGCCCTGATTTGTATCAGAGGAGGGATGGTCTCCAGCTGAGCTGTGGCCATGTCCATGTGCCCTTCAGCTTGCCTTGACATCTCCAGCCATGGCTGGGTGTGATCCTAATCCTGAACTACACATCAGCTTCCCAGCTTGCCCCTCGACCTGCCTCACCACCATGGCATTGCCCTTGCTAAGAAGCTCAGCAACCAGCAGGGCCAGCACCAAACCTGCTGACATCCCCCTCAGCTTCTGGTTTTGCAAAGCTGAATAGTCTGCCCTCCCTAATATCTCCTATAAGAGCGAGATAAATATTCCATGAGCACTGAGTGTGCTGCTCAGTGACAGGCTGCTGGCAGCGAGCCGAGGCAGGCCGTGCCCGCCCAGCACCGACTGCCAGCCCACAAAACACACCAAACCCAGCAGGCTGAGTGCACAGGAACCCACACAACTTCTGCCAAGACCCACCCAAGCTGTTGGAGGCTTCTCCCTGATGGAGTTAGCCAGGAGTACGACAGCTGGTCACTGGAACCTGAGACTTCTGTAACAGATTGTGTTTTCCTAAACAGCCTTGGAGTTAGGGAAGACACCTCAAGCTCCAGCTCAGGCCTCTGAATACCTCACTGTGATATTTTGGTTTATTTCTCCTCTTTTCGGTGCTTTAGGTCTTTCTGTCCTGCTAACACCTCTCGTGGGAACTGCTGGGGGGAACATTCCCTAGAACACAAAATGCCACCAGATCTTTGACAGGCTCTCACTCTACAACAACCAAAACAAGCTTATCTCCCTGGCACACAGAGATTCAGCCATTAGTCTATTAATCTTTACTGATTAACTGCTTAATGATTAATGAATTAATTAGTCATGCAAAGGGCTAGATGAGATATCAAAACCATGCTGCTTTTGTTTTGCACTACAGATGCGTGGCTACATGGGGATTCCTACAATGCCACCAGCAGCAGCCTGTGGTGCTGACTGGGAAGCACTGGGCACGGACACCAGCGAACTGATCTGCTGGGGTAAGGTTAAATTAACCTCCTTTCACTTTCCCTCCTCAAAGAAGTAAACTGCCCACTGGAAAACCTCGTTAAGAGAGGAGATCTTGTTAAGTGTTACCCTGCAGGCAGCACAAGTGCTCTGTGCTGCGGGCACACCATTAGCATTCTGCAGCAGGCAATGGAACAGTGCCCGGGGCTGGCTGGGAGCCTGCAGAAAAGCTCCCACAGGCAGGAGAGAGATGAGAGCTGCTGTGGGACCCAGGGCAAAGGAGTCCTGCAGTGACAGGCTGACAAATTGGTTTAGAGTTAAGTTTCTTGACACCTAGTCTGGAAGAAAAGGGCTGGGATGGCAGAGCCGTGTCAGAAGTTCAGAGGAAGGTGGGGAGCGATCACGATGTGAAAGGGGAGATGGGAGGAAGTGACAGCATGGAGCAGCAGAGATGCCAGCTAATCCTGAGGCAGCAGGTAAGAGAGGGAGCACACACCCAGCAGCACCTGGATGCTGGAAGCACACAGCAGAAACTAAAGGGGAACAAACAGGGCAAGAAGAGAGGAGGCCGCTACTGATTTTTGATGGGGTCACTGTTCTGGGGACTATGGAAACAGTTCATGGAGGGCCTGAGATGGAACAACACTGCTGGCAAACATTGCCTGATAAACTGATTTAACTTGGCATTCAAAGAAGTACTTAAGTGCAAAGCCTGATCCTCAGACATATAAGATTTATTTCTATAACTATGTGTTACTGGAGAAGCACCCAGCATCGCCAAACAAAACCTGCTTACGGGAGGGCTGAATACAAACTCCCAAAACTGCACTAGAAAGCCATGTCTGACATCAGCCTCTGGGGTGGGGCTCCCACAAGGACCTGCTGGCAGATGCCTGATCACCCCAATTACCTTTTCCCTAAGAGACAGCAGTAATTATTGTGCCATCTTCAGCCGTGCTGCAGAGCTCACCTCGGCAGTAACGGAGAGCGGGAGCCAGAATGGGAACATGGACAGACACAGCCTGGGAGCGAACAGCAAGGGAGAGGATGCTCCCAGGGCTGCAACCCTAGCACCCAAAGGAGAAATCAGAGCCCACAGAGCACTTGGATGGCTCCACCAGAGCAGACACCTGTATTCAAGGGGCTCAAGTCCACAGCCCAGCTTATACCCAGAGAGGTTTCAGTGATTCTTCATCCACGGGCACAGGGTTAAGGGATGGCTCTAACAGCACTTGAGCCCTGAAGTTTGGAATTGCAAAGGCAGCCCAGGATCCACTCTCGGGTCATGATCCACCCTCCAGCCTGGTAATGACCCAATTGGTACCAGTTAATGCTCCTACAGTTATTTTTAACACCCTCAAAGCATGGTCAGAAGCCAAGGCCTGGGACAGCAGGATACTGTGTTTCTGCTCTCCCCTCAGGGATCCCAGCTAAAGGCTTTTGCAGACTATCAGCCTTCCTTAAAAACGTGTTCAGCAACTCATCTCCCTGGAACCAGAGCTGCTACAGGGAAACAGGCAAATCACAAACTGGATTTGCTTCCAAGAGATGAGATTGGATCACTGATTACTCAAAGCAGATATGAAATGTTACAGGTAACAGGTGCTTGGACAGGCAAGATAGAAGTGTCTTCTGAACAACTCGAACCTTCCAGCTAATCTTTATGGCATTTTGAGAGGAAAAGAAAACAGCAGTTAAAATAGCACGAATCAGCACAAATGGGCCAAGGAAATAACCTTCACTCCAAACACTACTGAGCTTCAGGTAGATTGCCATGCAAATTACATACCTAAAGCTGATGAGTTTGTAGAGCTATTTCATACACAACAGCTCCAGTGACTTCCCTGAATGACTACTTTACAGTAATTGAACACCCAAAAATGATATCTTGAAGGAGATTATTTCCCTCAGTCACTTGTTCTGAAACAAACTGCCTGTCACATGCACCCTAGGGAAGGTAAAGCCCAGCTCCTGGAATGCCCTGGAGAAAGGCGAGCTCAGGAGTTCAGGTATCTACTTTGAGGCAGCTGAGGCTAGAGAGTGTAAGGTAATCACAGCCAGCTCCTGACCCTACACACCTTCCCTGCACTGCAGCCCTGGAAACAGCTCCCACGGGAAGCTGCCAACACGTGCCTAACATGAGGTGACTCAGAATCACCCCCAAAAGGCTGAAATTGGACTGATTCCAGTCTGGCTGCAGATAAAATGCTCACAATCAAGTCATGCACCCAACACAACCCCGGACACCACAATGTGTCATACCCGAGATCTCCACACGTCAGAACCACCAAAGATTCCAGCTCTCCCTGCAATGTGAGGAACCCTTGGAGATCCTGTTCTGCAAGGGACAGGTCCCAGGTGAGTCAGCCTGGCTGCACCATCCAGTGCCTCTCATTTTACATACCTTTTACACAGGCCATTTTTAAATACAAAATGTATCTATCTGACTCACAAAACTACCTTAACACAAGCACCTACAACTACTCTGGAGGCTGTACAAACTGGGAGGATTAAGGACTAATTCCAGCTCCAAGAGACTTTTTAATTGCTATTGTGCACAGCCAATCTTACAACACCCACAGATCTTTCCTTTGCAAGGAACCACCCTGGTCCCTCCCCCGATGCCACAATGACCCGGATTACCTGCACCATCAGGAGGCAAACACCATGGAAAAACTCTAACACTCTGGCACCACCAAGCTCTGAAAATCTTACTTTAAAAAGCAGGGAGGTGACTGTTCCTGCCGTGAACACACTGCAGACCCATTCAAGCAAGCTGAGACACCAAGACCCTGAAACCCTCTGGAGAGAGGAGAGCGAGTACAGTTCTGTGCTGCTGACAAATGTTCAAGTCCCATCTTGGGGAAAAAAATAAAAATAAAAAGCAGAGACTATTGTGTACTCCCCAGTGTAGCTACTTATTAAAACTTGTATGAAAATAAGTACGAAGGACATTCCAATATAATGAATTTATCCCGTTGAGCCAACAGGATTTGACACAAGGAAGAGATTAACCAGACATCAAGAATTTAACAGAAAATCACCCCGAGAAAGAGAGACCCACAGCCTCCAGGCCCAGGTGCCCGAGGCTACCAAAAATGGTTGAAGATGAGCTTGCAGAAACAAAGTCATCATTTCCTCCATTATCTGCCCTATGATTTCTCATTAACTGACCTGCAGAGCTTCATCATTTAAAGTCCAAGGCAAGACAAGCTATCTTTGCAGAAGATAAGAGGGTTGGTAACCTTTGTTCAAGCTGCAGGTTGCAGTGCACTCTGAAGGGGTTTCAACCTGCCTTTTAGAGGGTGTTACCTCGCTCTCAAGGTTCATGTTATACAGCAGCCTATCTTGGGTTAGTAGAGGAAGAAAGAATTCTTTTTGTGCATGCTTAAACTGCATTGTTTAGAGTAGAAGGTATTTGGAACTTTATAGAGAGTTTTTTTCCTAGCCATCACCCTCACCATCAAAACCAGCAGATATTTTTAACCGGACAAAACAAAGGTTGCTTCCTGCTACCAAGGTTGGAGATTTCATGAATACACCTTTTCTGGCAGCATCTACAATGGACACTGAAGCCATTTTCCTAAACTGACCTTTATCCAATGGAGTGTGTGACTGAAGCCCAGACTGCATCACAGATGCTGGCACTGGCCTCTCATGGAGAATCCTCTGTGTTCAGCTTCAAATCAGGCTCCATCTGCAACGAAACAATGTAAAAAATGGTTTATTGCTGAGTTCCACCTGTGAGCATGCAATAACAAAAACATTCTTTAGAAAAATTGTGAAATTAATTTGTCTTGCAAAATTTCTTAAGAGAGATTTCTGCTTAGTTCTTCAGACTTTTCCATGCTGCTCCTCTCAGGGACAAAGTCACTTCAGCAAATGGTTCTTTCCTTGGTTTCCTGTTTTTGTTACACTGCTTCTCCTTACCCCCTTTTATCTTTTAATGCTTTGTTCTACATGTCTCTGTACATAATTTTGTACCTGAGAGCACCTGTGACCTTGCTGAAATTGCCCATTGTGAGGAAAAATCACGCTGTGAAAAGCCAGTGTCCACCAAGGAGACAGAGGAGTCCTGCAACTTCATTCAGAAAAAGGGAGAGAGCCCACTGGGCATACACCTGCAGGGTTCCTCTCTCGAGGCTTTGGACAGTGCAGCCTCCTTTTATCCCAAACTCCTGGCTGCATGTTTCCCTCTTCCTTTCCCCATCGGCTGAGGTAGCAGGAAGGTGCAGCTTTCCCAAACCACACATCCCCTTGAAGCTGTCATTTTAGCCCAAAGTTCAGAAGTTCAGCCTGTCTGGGTTCTGCAGTAGACTTTGTGTGGACCCATTTGTCCTGTTACCCTAAGGGTCAGGAGTCAAACCACCACAAACTTGTGCCTTGAGGTTGGTAGAGACATTTCAATGCTTGTAAAGGCATTGGAGCACATCCTTCCTATCAGCACCAACTGTCAAATTGCCAAATGAAAAACATACTTCAAGTTTATGTCAGAACACGTGGGGAAAACGCAGCACAGGTTCCAGAGGGATTCTGTAAGCTTGCCAAGAAGCAGTGCTGTCACAGAGGGCCCAGAGGATGAGAATCATGCCCTTCACCCCGACAAGCACAGAAACAGAGAGGTTAAGTGATTTGCCCAAGGCCATTGGGTAAGTCACTGACAGAGCCAGGGTTGGGTTTCAGAAACTCCTGCCAATGTCCTGCATGCAATTACAGCTGCACAAAGCATCTCATTTAACAGAGGCTTGACAAAGCCCACGACAAGAAAGAACATCAAAACCCTTTGGATCTGAAACAACTCCAACCAACCCCCTTCCCATGTTTAAGAGCAGGCAATGCTTCATGCTCAGGCTGATGTCATGAATTGGCCTTCCAACAACAGCCACACCAACAACAGAGCAGGGAAATGAATCGCAGCTCATTTTAAAATAGCTTCAGTGCAAGTGACTTTTGGAATTCAACATCCCAAACTCCAGAGCAAAGGTCCAGAACATTTGCACGCTGTCTTATATGGCAGAATTAAGTGGCAATGGTTTAGAAGTTACTGAAAATAATCTCTATGATGCCTACAAGTTAACACAGAGACAAACATAGACCTGGAACAGGTACGAAAGCAACCACACAGGTGAACATCACTGCAGAAGCTGACAAGGAAAACTTCAAAATGGCCAAATACTACTCGACTTCTAAACCAGGCTTTGAGGAGAAAGACAAACCAAAACCCACAACCAAACAGAAAACGGTGAGCAAGCCTGAGCCAGCACAGATGCCTACAGGGAGTTAAATCCAGGGATTCCAGCAGCAGCCACACAGAGGAGGGGACTGCTCAAGGGCCAGGTGGCCACCCCAAGCCCCAGTGGCCCCGGTTCTCCACAGCCATGCACCAGACGCCCCTCACCCTGCAGACCACACACCCCGCGCTGTTACTCATTACCAGCACCATTCCCTGCCAGAGCTCCCTGTGCAGTTTGGCCTCTCCGGTTTCAAACCGACACCCGAGCCAGCGGTGAAATGCTCTATTAGCTGCTCCATCCAGCACAGCTCCATCCCCACTCCAAGGAAGGGATGCTATTTAAGCTATAGGCAGGAAGCATGAAGTAACAGGACCAAGACACCGACTTTTTTTGGTTTGTTTTCCAAGCAAGTCACTGACCTCACAAGTAACTGTTTCAGTATATTCTGTTGCAGAATTACAGTTCCTTAATGCAGAAACCTATTGCTGCTGTATAAACACTGACTAATGAGTAATCACGTCACAGCCCTGAAGGCTGTTTTCATCATTTATAGATATGGGAGGGGGGGGAAATCGGGAGCAGGGCAACCAGCCCAAGGCCACGAGAGCGAGTCAGTGCCCGGGGGGCTCGGGGAGACCGGAGACAGCCGATCTGCGCTGGCTCCCCATGCCTTACCTCACCTTTCCTTAAACTTCCAGACTGGAGGGACTCTGCGCTGAGTTCGACGATCACCGGCGGCACATCCCGCGGGTGGGAGCGAGGGGGACGCCGATTCCCTCGGGGTTCGGGTCGGCGCTGCCGGACGCGCTGTCCCGTCGGGCTCTAAACCCCCCAGAACAACGCGTCGGGGTCCCCGCTGCGAGCAGGTGATGTTCTGGGAAGGAAAGAAAAAGGAAGGGAAGGCGTTCCGGGTGTGCCCGGGGTCAGCTCCGGCCCCTCCCGTGCGGCGGGGCGGGCCGGCACAGAGCCCTGCCCCGACCCCCGGCCCGCACCGGGCGCGGCACCTGCCGAGGTGGCGCTGGACGGAGCTGGTGGCGATGAAGGCACCGCAGCCCCACAGCCGCCTCTGGGCGAGAGCCCCCCGGCCCCTGCCCCAGCTGTGCCCGCGGCTCTCCGCTCGCTCGCTCAGCCCTCCCGAGCCCCGCCGGCCCCGCTCCGGCTCCCTGGCAGCTGCCGCCAGACCGGCCGGACGAGTTCCCCCGGTTCTCCGGGCGGGGAGCAGGGGAGGAGCCGCCCGGGCCGGCCCCGTTCCCGGCCCCTGCCGCCTCTTCGCTCGGTTCGGGGGCAGCGGGACCCTCCGGCGGCTCTTGGCACTCGTGCGGGGCCGGGGGTTCTGGGAGGTGCCGAGGTGCTGATCGAGGGTGCTCCGGAGGTCCCTGCTACAGCGCTAGCCCGGGGGAAGGATGCGGCGAAGCTCTGGTGATAGCTGGGACCTCTCTCCTGGCATTGTTCTAAGTGACAGGATTGCTTTATCCATCCGTATTCCCTGGGCTGTCCAGCATTACAGACAACTTTGGAAGGACTACGGGATTTTAACCTTTTGGCCTTTTAAGAGCTCCGAATGGACTCCTGGTTCCCAAATCCGATTGAGGAAGGACTGGAGAGTTGAGGGATGCTCAGGAGTGATACGGTTAAGCGATGGTTTTGCTCATTGATTAACAGATAAAGCAGTCATATTTAGGAATGAAGGTAGTGCTGTTCTGCCATATGCACATTTGTTCACAAATAATGTAATTTAGGGCAAGTGAAACACAGATGTGGTTACTGATCTGATTAAATATAAAAAATAGGAAGATACTCCCTGTCTCTTAAAGTGATGATGGGCTGCTGCTCTGTACTAAAAGTGATCTTTGTTTTGGACTGGCAGGTATTGGAGAGATCACCTGGTTTCTTTTTCAGCAGCAACAATACTCAATTTTCCCGTGCCAGAAAAGTCTTGTTCAAACAGACTTGGTTTTCCTAGACCAAAAATGTGATGCTGAGTTCCAGAGCTGAGTCTTTCAGCACTTTTCTGTTTTACTGCCTGCCTCAAATTCCTCACACAAGAAAAAAAACGAAAGTTAATTAAAATTGGGAACATTTTGGCTTAACAAAGCAGCAGAGTTTACTTGTGCCTTTGACAATTCCCGTTCTGTGCAGGATGTTAATTCCTGTCCAGGGCTGAACATTTGGCTTTGACTTCAGTATTCACAAGGCCTCTGCATGCAGAGCCTGGTTTGTGGGACATGCTGTCAGGAAGGAGTTTACTGGAGATAAAAGGGCCCCTTAACAGTGATTAATGGCCCAGCCCAAATATTGGTTTTACACTTAACTTAGCACAGGTCCATGTCTGAGGGAAACAGCAGCTGTTCCATATGCTGGGGCCATGAGGAAGAGCATCTGCCACTGCCCCTCTCAGATCCTGGTCTTGGTCAGTCCCAGCAGGTATTTTCAATTCTACTTCAGAACTTTTCTTCTCCATCTTGTCTTTTATTCCTCAGTCTCATCTTTCACTCGGGTTCCTCCACCTCAAAATAGCAACATGCCCTAATCAAAAATACACTCCTTTCTGTTGCACTGCTCCTTCTCTTCCTCTTTTTCCTTTTTCCCTTCCCTATTTAAATAAAAAACTTTCAGGCAAAATCGATAGATTAAAGGTCTTCCCAGGCTGAAGTCCTGTTTCGGTGACGAGAAGGCTGAGCCCAGACCTTTGGAAGTTTCAATTTCCTAACACTGATATCTAAAAGAGAAGGAACCAACAAATCAATAGCAGCCACAGCTGCAGAGATAACCGTCTGGGCAGAGGGATCCCTGTGCCTTCGTGCCTCCTCACACAGCAATGCAATTTCAGATGGAATATTGTTCACTAAATCAACAAAAGTGTGCTCTCACGTTGTGCCAGAACCTTAGAAGTTCTTTTAAGAACAGATCAGCAGGAGACTCGTGTGCTTGTGTACAGGTTTCTCCAGGGAGATTTCTCTGCCCAGGTACTTTCCTGCCTCATGTTTGGCACTTGCTGGAGAGAGCTCAGCTTTAAATCAGGCTCCTTTCCAACTGAATCGTTAATTACCGTAGCTGGGGTCAGTGCAGCTCAGCAGAGAATTCCTCAGCGGCAGAGCAGTGACTGCTAAAGCACACTTGGAGCGTGCCTCGTTATTCCCTGGATGAGAGACCCTCTGGTGCTTCCAGACACACACAAATCCTAATGCAGATTTCACAGCAAGGACGTGCAGGTGTGGAGATTTTTCCTACTCCAGCTATTCAAAGTGTTGTTTCCTGTGCATTGCCCTTCCTGGCTGTGATCCATCAAATCTATACTCATGGATTTTACACAAGTCCATATTTCTGTGGCATGGCAGGGGCACTTCCCACGTGGAGAGAAGCTCTTTTCCCCAGGTTGTGAAATCAGGGCTTGACGTTTCTAAGGAGCACAGAACGGAGCCCTTGGCTCCATCTGAACCCGAATCTGTTTTCCTGAGGAGCTCCAGTGTTACTCCTTGCTCCCACCAACAGATGGGGAACCACACCGCTGAATTCCCGGCGTGAGCTCCGCGCAGCAGCATGGACTGACCTGCTGCTTCCAGGTTTGCTGCGGTTCCTGACGGAGCACATTTGGCTTTAAAAACACGCTTTTAAAGCATTAGATCTACGTGCTGTCACTCGGGATTAGTTTAGGAAGCAGGAGGGAATTAAGTTCCTGGGATGTGGGCAATGCCAAACGCTGCCAGGGTCAGTGATACATTCAGAGTAGTAGAATATACACACGGTCTTGCAGGGATATTTGGAAATGAAGGATAAGACTGAGGAACTAAAAATCACTGCCCTGAATTCTGTGCCTGTTCCCATTGTATTTCCTTTCTGAATTTCCCTTCCCCAGAAGAGCTGAACTGATTTGGTCCTGGAGCTGTGCAGGGGTTCAAGCACTTCATTCCTTCTCAGGTTCCCACTTGGAATTTCAGTGGGAAGGTGAGTTTTGCTCACAGATTGGTCTCTGGACCCTTTTGAACATGGAAATTTTCCCATCAGAGTACACTTAGAAAGTCTTCTTTTTCTGTTTGGGTTCTTTGTTTGTTTGGGATGTTTTGGTTTTTTGTTTGAGGTTTTTTTTTGTGGTGATGGTAGTTTTTTTGTTTGGGGCTTTATTTGGGTTTTTTTACAGTAGAAGGTTTCTTTTTTATTTTTTTTTTTCTTCCCTCCCTATGAGTCTGTGTTGCCACAAATCAAAATTCAGGCTTTTCTGGCTGTCACTCTTCCTTGCTGCATCCTGTCTTCTGTGATTTGTGATGAGTCTTTCCTCAAGGGAGCATTATTCCTGCTTAGCTTTCACCCAGTGTATTCCATTGTTCAGCTCTGCGCAGTTGTTTTGGGATATTAATGATTTTATGACTTGCATTGTTGTCTGCACAAAACCAGGCCCATTTGGGGTAATTTGCTGCTTTCATACTTTCTGAGGGAAGGGGATGTGTGTTGGCTTGACTAAAGCAGCAACAAAACCCTGCTATTATTTTATGTGATTTTAAAAGGGAATCCATCTCGTGTTTCCCTGGAGGCACTTCTGTGATCAGGAATTACTACAACATTACTCAGAGCCCTTTGTGCAGGCATTTACTTTGGGATGTTATCCCAGACAGTGCACATTGCTGTTCTCCTGCTGGCCTGCAAAAAAAAAGATGGGAGAAACCAGTCTGCCAGGCAATTCTAGCCATAATTCCATGAAAATTCACAGTAGAGGGGAATCCTCCAGGAGACAGCAAGGTATCATAGCAATGATATTACTTACAAATTCAAAGCATTGTACAAAGATTAAATCATCTCTGAAGCAATTCCAAGTGGTACGTCCTAGTAAAGTGATTCCAGTGACTGAAATGCTGCTCACACTCCAGCAGGCAGGGAATATGATTAAGGAGAAGAAAGTAAGAACACCAAGGACAAATTGTGGCTGCAGGGTATGCATCCAGATGCTCCTAATGGATTATTCTGCCCTACAATTGCTCCCTCGCCACATGGACAGCCTGTCTGGGCAGGGAAGCAGAGGTTTGAGACATAAAAGGCACAATAGGTTATGTGGATTGTTATTGTTTCTGTGCTGCAGGAGCATTTGCAAGGAGGACACCAGCTCTGAGCACAGACTTCCAGCAATGGCTTCCTGCACGTGGGAACAGGTAAGGAGCCACTTGTGAGCAGCATTTGTGTGCTGGACCACAGTTCTGCTGGGGCTGGGAAGGCAGCTGTCCCCAGGATCCACAGGGTTTATCCACAGGGTTTATCCACCACCTAGCAGCAGCCCTCTGTTTCACCAGAGGCATGTGAAAGTGAGTCAGTTTGTTTGTTTTTGAGGGAAGCTGCTGCTTTTAGCCAGCTCTCAATGTCAATTTATGTAACATGTTCATGAGTGGGCCTGTACCAACAGCCATGGCTGCATATATACATGTGTGTGTATGTATATATATATACATATTATAGAGGCATTACAATAAAGTGGCCATATATATATATATATAAAACTCATCTCATTATCCTTCTTTTCCTGGCTTAGAGCTTCCATAGTTCTTTTTCAGGCTCCACATACACAGGAAAAAGAAATTCTTTTGGTCTTTGTCCTCTTCTGTGTACCAAGGAAGGTGCCTTGTGGAAGTTAAAATGCTGTTCCCTATAGATGTGGCTTGAAGCCTGAAACTAAGGGGAAAGTATTCCAGAAAAGGAATCACTGAGCAGAGCTCATGTAGAGCTGTGCAAAGATTGATTTGAAACAGAATGAGGACAGGGAGAGGTTGTACTGGCCAGCTGGGAGTCAGACTTTGCTAATCCCTGTGGGTCCCTTCCAGCTCAGGATATTTTATGATTTTATTCAAGACTTAAAATTAATATGCAGAGAAATAAAGCATGAGCTAACTAGAAATTCACTCACTCATCCTACTTTAAGCCCCCATTACTGCTTAAAATGGCTGATTAATGATGTTAGATGGTGAGAGCATTCATTTGATTAAACTCCCAGAGCAAGCACAGTGGAAATGCCTAAGCACTGGATTGCTGCTAAATGTGATTTATTTGTGTTGGTCTATAAAAATGGCAGCAATCTCCATGTAGGCACATCTGCATTAAATTTGCAGCTCCGTCACAAGCTCTGCTATCAGGACCAAAACAAATCCACAATATATTCCTGTTCTAGGTGTGAGCCCACGGAGGCTGCATCAGCTCTGGCTGGTGAGGAGCGAGGCAGAGCCTTGCTGCAATCCGTGGGGACTCCGGGAGGATGTGCAGCCACCCACAGAGTTACACGTGCTGGGGCTTCTGACAACACAGAATACCTTCACTGATGTCTCTTTTCTCTCCCTACTAATCCTCCTCCCACTCAGCAAGGAAAGTAGCTGCACAGGCTCACACAGATGCCACACTGCCAGCCTTACTCTAGAATAATTTAACACATCTCTGGAGAGCTGTTCCTGACTCTTGTTTGGGGAGGTGGGAATCGAGTTCCCTGCAGTGTTCAACCTGTACCCTCAGATAAACACATGTAGGTTTTGGTTGATTCCTGTTTCCTATTCTTGCACTCAGAATTCCTGCAAATTGTTGTCTTGCCAGAGAATCTCTGAGGAGCCTGCCTTGTGTGGATGGAGCTGTGCTGTCCCCAGCTTCCCTCTGCCATGTGTTGCCATCCCCGTGAGTGTCAGCAGAAATGACTGTGTTCAGAATTTATGAACAGACAAGCAAAACATGTTTGTCTGGTAGAGAAATGCCAACCTGCTGAACCTCAGCTAGCCTCAGATGGTGTTTCTGACAGATCTGAACGTCTTCCTTGCTGATGAAGATTTATCTCTGGATCTTTCTGTGTCAGAGAAGGAGTTTGCTCTTTTGAGGGTGGTTTGAGTACGAGGTATGTGATCCCCTCCCTGGAGAGCATGTTCTGCCATTGGCACCAGCTGCTACCTGGAGGGTCTTCTGGCAAGAGGAGGTGTCACTCACTGCATCCTTCTGGCTCTTCTTCCCAGCATGCCAGATGGAGATGAATATGGAAGCACCAGGAGAAGAGTCTCCACATGATGTTCAGCCAGTTCAGGACCGAATTTCATCCATGGCCCCAAGAAGTTTAGAGGGTGCTATAAAGAAATGTAATCCTAAAAAAATAAACAGTAGGGCAGATAAGATTTTAAGGCAAGAGAAAACACCACAGTTTCATATAATCTGGCACTGGCTATTTTTGGTTTGCCAGGGTAAGTGTCTCTACTTCCTGTGTGGTCGATTGAGTTAAAATGTCCATGAGTGTAATTCAGAGTCTGGATGGATTGAACTGATTCCTCATCAGAGCCTAAGGTGGCTTGGTAAGTATAGACCACACAAAGTCCTTTTTCAGGGTAAGACCTTTCAAAGTAATCTCACTTTTTACATTTTTGCACAATTCTTAATCCCATTTTAATCCTTTGTTGTATTTTGGGCACATTTGGAACCTGTGCCACCACCTGACCCCACATATGTGCATCAGCCCCATGACACCTTTGAGCATTACTTAGTGCACAAGGTGAATATTGGGTTTGTGTGACAGATCTCTGGCAGAAGGGTTATTTCCCCGAGTTTCTGTGTGAATTAGAACAATCTGGGATACCCTTTGTAGACTTGTTTCACGCTTCAGTGTTTGACTCATGACTCTAATCTGGTACCATCTTCGTGGCTTTATGTACCTCTTACCGCCTACAGCTCAGATTCAATTTCCTCCTACTCACCCTTTTGCTCACTACTGTCCTCCTGCTTTTCCTCTAACTAATCCCTCTTGTTTCCCTCTGCTCTGTTTTGTTTGTTCCCTCTTTTTCTCCCCTCCTCTGTGGTGCTCAGCCTGTCCTGCCAGGGGACGCTGGGCCAAGGTGCCATGTGGGCATCACAGCCAAGGCGGAAGGGCCTTGCTGGGCTCCTCAACAGACTGAGTACTCCAGGAGTATTTTGGAACATGGATTTTCTTAACTGACATTCCTTATCCTACACCAGAACTCTCTTGTACTGTTAATCCTAAGTAATTAATTATTGGACTGTTTTGAATCTGCGTTTGAAGAGAGGTTCTGCATTCCCCAAGCCATCCCCAGGCTCTGGGGAAATGTTGGGCAGCTTGAGTTGAAGTTAGACAGACAGCACAAGAGAATAGAGGGAAAAATTCTGGCTGTTTTGCACATGGTTGCTTTCATGGTATGCCCTACAGTCCCCTCAGCCTGCGAGTGAACTGTTTATAAAGATAATTCCACTAAGCACTGACAACTGATTCATTTCCCTACAGCAGCCACAGAAATCCTAGTGAAACACTTAGGCATCAACATTCTGCAGTTTTATTGTTGCAGTATCCACTGCTGCAGTATTCCTGTGGGGTGAGGCTCCTCGGGAAGTTCAGTCACTAACTTGTGCCCTGACTGCTTTGGGTGAATGCACAGAAGTTTTAAAAACAATACAAACCCAAATGGAACCAAACAGCTCATTGAACAGGAATATCCAAATGCCTCAGTGTGAGCTGCTGGGATAGGTGCCACATCCTAGAGAGTACTTTGTGGGTTTGGAGCCAGATTTCCCCCCCCTTTCAGAGGGATGCTGTTGCTTTCTGTGCCCGAGGACTTTCCAGGGTCTCCAGGTTATTATTATCCTTCTTCTAATGAGCATGTTTTATTAAAGAGCAGGTATTTCCTAAAAGATTTGATTTGGGGACATCACCCAAAAAGTCATTTTCTCCCAAATCTTTATAGCCTTGTATGGAAATGGTTGAAAATTTTTTACACCTCCTTTCAGGAACACCTGTCAGGATTGTCTGAATTCACACAACTGAAATGAAGGCACAGAAATGGTAAAGCTCATTCCTGCTTTTGAGAGAGGGAGATTCAAAATCTGTCTTTTGGACAGGAACAAAGATGTGGGGATGAGATTTCTTGCCAAACCTCACCGAAGTGGTTTGTCTGTTATTAATTTTATGTTTATCACACTTTAAAGGGTCTAAAGATCATGTCTTGAGGATCACTCCTGTTTCTCCTTCAGACATGAAGAGGTGGGACTGAGTTTGATCTGCCTTCGATTCTACAACAATCAAAATCCTCATGTTGTCTGGATTTGAGGTAAGTGAACAAATTCTCCTTTAGAAAGATGACATTAAAAGTGGGGATAGCCCTAATAATGAATCTCAATTATTAACAGAAACTGACATCACTGTGAGGAGGGTTGGATCATCAAATTAGCTTTCCTAGCTTCAACCTCCATGATTTTCCCCATCAATCTCTACATTTCTCTCAGAAGAACCACTATATTCTATGTTCCTTAGTAGATGGGAGTGGATGGAAATGGCTGTAATATTTCTAATTTCTGAATCCATAAGTGCTACAACAGAGGATGAAAAATCAGATCCAAGTACACCAAAGTTTTAAGAAATCCCATCAGACAGATCAAGATATACATGACTCCCTAAATATTCGTGTGACCTAACCTGGACTTTTCAAAGAACTAGTGGAGCTCACTGTGAGTGAGAGCAAAGCTTCAGGAGTGAACAATAGTTCCTGGCACTTGTAAATGACAGCTGCAGTTACTCAACACCTGGCTGCTGCTGCAGGCACCACCCTCCTGAGCACAGTGTTCAAGCACAGCCCCTCACTTGGCTGAGCCATTTACCAACTGCCTGGGAGCAAGGGGCTCAAAAAGCTCTTCAAATCAAGAATTTCAGTGATTGCAAAAGCCACTTGAATTGATTTTGATTTTTTCAAAGAAAAGATGCTAAAATGTATCTAAATCTCCTGATTTATGTCAGTAGGATCTCAATTTACAGTACCTGACTGACTGCGCTTGGCTTTCATGTTGGAGTAGTTCTAAAGTCCTTCTCCTTCCCGATTCACTCCTAGAATCATGGAATCGTGGAATGGTTTGGGTTGGAAGAGACCTTAAAGCTCATCTCCAATCTGACTTTTTTGTGGGAATGTTATCCCTCCTCCCTGCTGTTCTGCAGTCCCTGACTGGTTAATCCCCTAATCCCAGTTGGAGATGAGAAGTAATGACAGTAAAGGGGAAGATGTTAGCAAGTGGGATAGGGTGAGGATAATGATTCCTCTTGCAGCAGCCTGTGTGAGAAAATCTGTCCTCATGCATTCAAAACCTGCCAGGAGGAGGAGGACTTGTCCTAACCTGGATAAACCTCCACAAAGGTACCGTGCAGCACTTGGCATTTGGAATGGGAGAAGTCATTCCGTGCCCTGCAGACACAGGAGAAATGATCGTCAGCTGCAACCCAAACAGTGGGGTTACGAAACCCAAAGTTCAGGAGAAATCTCCACCCTGAAACGAGATATGCATGCATGATTTGGAATTCCAATGGGCCGGGTGGGGTGGGTGTGCTGATTACTGTTTGGGCAGGAATGATAGAGGATTTCCCAAAGCTGGGCTCCTTCCCAGAACTCCCCAGTTTGAACTCGGCAATGTCTCCTTAAAGGTCAGCAGAGAGGGATTTTAGTGCAGATTCCCTACTGATAATCCTGCAGAGAATGAGCAATACATGCAACAATCTGGAAACTTCCATGAGACCCAAATTCCTGTGTCCCTCTTCCCCAGGGCAGGGCTCCAGAGCTCGAGCTCTCCCTTCCTTCCCCCTTCCTTCCAGAAAGCATTGGTGCAGCATTTTCACTGGGGCTATGCCAGCCAAAAATACCCTTGCAGGATCCTGGACAAGGAATTGTGCTCTCAATAAAAATATTTCAAGCTCATACAGAGTATCCCACCATGGCCATGTGTTGGGGTGGTGTGGTGACAGCTCTTGAGGTGGCACACCAGCTTCAGCAGGACGTGAGCTAAGGAAAGCCGTATTTGGTGAGGTAGCCCAACGCTGCAAGTACCAAATCTGCACCCAAAAAGTGCTTTACAGGAAGGTGCAGGTCTGTTGTCTCAGAGTTCTATTTCTCAGGGCTCTTACTCCCAAAGAGCCACTCTGTAACAGGCTGAGAGGGGAAGAAAAGAGGATGAGGATTGCAAAGGCACTGCTTAGAACTGAAATGGATTGTTTGAAGGGTCCCACAAGTTAAGGAAAGCTGGGGAGCTTGGAGGGACTGGGTGTGCTATAGACTCACAGCAGGAAAGGCATTGAAGGAGAGGGTTATGGGCCTGTAAAAGCACAAATCTCTGGAGAAGATGGACAGCTGATACTTATTCCCTATGCACCATAACATGAGAACCAGAAGAAATCAAATTACACAGAATTATAGAGAGGCAAACAGGAGGTAATTTTCCACTCTGGCCAGTTCCAGAGACAAGAGACCAAGCAAGATGAGAGTCTGAATGTTTATTACACCAGTCTTTTGGGTCTGGGGTTTTTTCCTCCCTCTAGGGGTGAGCAGCCCAGGGAGCATTAGGGAGAGCTCCTGTCCCTGCAGTGGCCTGCGGTGTGGTGGAACAGGAGGGACAGCATTGCTCAGGAGATGCCCCAGAGATTAGAGGCTCTGGGCCTGGCTCAGGCCTGTGTGACTCACCTGAACACCTGGGTTCCCATGGAAGCTGTGGAAAGCTCCTGTGTCTCACTGTATGCCCAGCTCTCAACTCCAGCTCTGTTAGATGTTCTCCCTCCCTGCCACCTGCCCAGACAGGTGAGTGTCACATGCAGTGAGTGACTGCTGAGTGACCCTGACACAGTGCAAATCTGAGCAACTTTACTTCCATAATGGCTTTAGGTTTCATTTTATTTTTCCTCTCTCCCTCTTTTGCTGTATGTCTGCCTGTGATTCTCAGCACCACACACATCCCAACAAACCCAAGGTGCATTAACACAGACAGAATGTGAAATCCAAGTGAAAGAAACAGTCTGCAGAACAAATCTCACGGTGTTTGGATTGCTCGTGGGCTAAGCAAGGTAAAACCTCCTCAGGTTAAGTACTGACCTGGAAGGAAAGTGCCTGCCCCGTGCCAGCACTGCCCAGCTGGCCTCTGCCAGTGGCACCCCTGCCTGGACACCTGGCCCCTCCAGTCCCACACTATCCAGAACACTCCCATGCGTGGGAGACGGTGAGCTGGAAGGAATTGGCTGGAAAATGGGCCACTGACTATCTCAAAGGCCTTTTAGAACAATTAGCAGCCCCTTTCCAAAGCGCTGTGGCACCACACCTCGTGCAATTCTGTCATTACTCTTTAAATAGCCCCAAAATGTTGGGTTTTTCCTTTCCTGTAAACTACCGAGGACTGACAGAAACATTGGACTTCTCCTGGGCTAATCTTTCTTTTCTTGCTCATGCTTGCAGTGTTATATCGTCACTGGGAGCTGAGCAACAATTAACAATTTATGTTTTGTGGGAGCTTGATTCAACTTGGCTTCCAGCTTTGATGAGTTTTCTATGACATTCTCAATAATACATTATAAAATACTGACATGTTTTTAAATAGTTAATCTTTTACTAGTTTTCTGTGTTCTGAAGCATGCTTAGCCCCCAGCCATTTCAATAATGCTTTAAGGAAGGTATATACTGAGAACACAGAGGCAATTTTGTTAGTCCAACAGCAACCTGATAAAATATTAACATTTCTTATGAAATTTTTCCAGAAGGAAGGAGAAAAATCATCACTAGCGAGAAGCTTTGCAGTGAGAAAAGGCTTTTTTCAGCAAAAGATTGTTAAGTAACACCATTAAATATTGAACGATGCTGAGGTGTGTCTGTACACAGCCTCCTTTCGGCTCAGTGTGATGCAGATTTTATTTCCTCCTCTGCAGAAATCATGAAATCCTGTTTTAAACCACTATGGAAGAGCCAATCAGATAAAATCTGTACCTTGCCACTACTACTTTTATGATTTGTTAAGTTCACTGGAATGAGTAATACAGCTTGAATAGAACATTTTAAATACCCCTTGGCAGTCACCGAAGTTCAATAATCATCTAAAAGACACAGGAATTACAGAACTCCACGTGCAGCTGGTGCCACGTCAAACCAAAGGGAGCCTTGTCTGGGTGATTTTCACCCCCTGAGTGTCTGGGGACCTCTGCACTCTCATTTTGTATTTCACCAGAGCTGTCGAGAATAAATAAATAATAAATTGAACAGCAAAAAGCAAGTCATTCTGGGCAGCCTCTGGCAGCAGTTTGCTCTCATAATGCTGTTTGGTGAGCTGGAGGCATCCAGCTCATTTCCTAAAGAGCATTTTCTGCTTAGGTCAGGGCTCTATTAATCTGTTCAAGCCAATTCTCTAAAATCCAAACCATCTGTATTTGGGAAGATCATGCTTTATTTGGATTTGCTTTGTGTCTGCTGTCAGTAGATGATTAAAAGTACGAGGGATTTACAGTGTAAAGTCTCTCTATTGGCATGTTACAGTGACCTTCTAAGTAGCATCTCCCAATATTTGGGTAGCAGCTGGTACAGTTAAGTCCAGCAGGGAAACAAAGAACAGCCACAAATACTGGAAATGGCTGAGCTTTGGCAGTGTAGAATGGCTGCAAGGAGTGGGGAGAGCTGAGCTTTCAGGGTTTCACCAGCTGTTTAATTGGCACTTTCTGAAGATTCTTTGGGAAACACACAGCAATGTTCAGGTAACATTTTTGTATCAGGGTGCCTGGAATTTCTAGCAGTCACTGGAGATGAGGCCCAGCAAGCCTCTCCTTCCTGTTGTCCTTATGCCCCCGTGCCCAGGTGCCATCCAGCTGCCCCCCTCTGCACCACTGGCAGAGGGTGCTGCCTCCTCCTGCTCCCCTCTGCCTCCCATCCTGCACAGGTGGGTGGAGCAGCAGCTCTCATGGACCACTGCCAGCCATAAGATATACTAAATCTATTTTTCTCAGAAAATGGTAAATAATTCATGGGGCTTGGTTCTATAAAGAGGCCAGTTATAAATCATCTGAGCTGCACCTGGAGACTTCTGATGTCAGCATTATCACATGAATTACATCTCTCCAGGGCCATCTATTATTGTAAACACAATTCCAAAGAGGAATTATGCATGTAACGTGCACAGGCAAACAAACAAGTAATCTTCAGCCTGGATTTGATACTACAGCTTTGCAATCCAATTGACTTGTTAGTGGCACTAATTTTCTGCTCTGGCCTCAGAGATCCTTTCATTCTGCTCCTGTACAGGTGTATTTTTTCCTGGGGAGCACCTGTTGGTGGGAATGCTGGCTGACTGTACACCACCAGCAGCCCAGGTGCTGTGAGGTGGAAGGAAAAAGGCATGGATGTGGTTCCAGAGGGACATGGACTCGTGCTGCAGAAAAGATCTGGATTCTGAGATTTCCATGTATCACCACCTTTACAGTGCTGGGATTACAGTCCACTTACAGCTGTTGAATGACACCCAACTGTTTCTTTTACATTCTGCATTTCAGAAATAGAAACATTCTTCAATAGAAACATGCCAGGTTCCTGATGGTTTCCAATTCTTGGTGTCAGCACAGAAAGATATGGGAGGCAAAGAACTGAGACGTGTTTATGGAACTGAATGAAAGGACTACTGAAATCCTGCGTTTCCGTGGTATCCAGGGGATGGGAGGTGGTGGAGATGCTTCTGTTAAGGCAACCAAGTAGGTGAGTGAAAAGTCAGGGGGAAAGCTTCATCCAGAGTTGGGAATGATCTGCTGAGCTCAGAACAAAGAGGAATAAAACTGAATCTATCTTGGCATAAGACCTGTGCCACGAGGCTGGTGCCAGGTGCTGCTATGCACGCAGCCATCCGATGGCTCACCTTGGCCAGGCAAACAGGAGCAGTGTGGCACTGGGGAAGCCCCTGCCCAGCCGTGCCCGGCACTGCCTGCACCACGTGGAGTTTACGGCCAGGAGGGACCCGTGGAGTACAAAGGCTGATGCCTCCCCAGGCTGGACTTTAACACCTCATGCTCAGCTCCGAGGTGCTGCTGTCTGGGCAGAGGTCACATCCTTCCTGCCCCCAGAAAGGGCTTTGGAAAGGCTGGAAAAACGCTTTCTGGCCTACAGAGTGCTGTGGAATCTTCCCAGAAAAAGGAATCTCCTTTTTCTCTTTCTGCTCGGCTCCATGGCACACAAACAGGTATAAAGCACCTGAGCACACAAAGGCCGGGTGCTGAAGCCAGCGGCACTTGTCCGAAGTGCCCAGAACAGCCTTGTGTTGGGCTGTGGTGACAGATCTGTCCCGTGCCAGTGGCCCCACGTGCCTTTGGTAACACGCTGCGCACCTAAAGGTAAATGTAACAGCATCAGCGTGTCTGGGCACCGCTGCCATCGAACTCCCTCATTAGCCTCCACTTAAGCTCCACTGCAGTGCCAGGAGATACCGAGAGAGATCATAAATGAGAGATTAGCACAGGGAGAGGCACGGCCGGGGACAGAGCCAGCTCAGGGGCAGAAAACAAATCAAAAGCTCATTTAGAGCTAAGGCTTGATTTTGCCCAGAAGTGCCCTCGCTCCAAGTGCTCACATCCCGGGACAGGGCTCACTGCCCGCACCGGGACACATCCCGGGACACATCCCGGGACAGAGCTCACTGCCCGCACGGGGACACATCCCGGGACAATCCCGGGACAGAGCTCACCGCCCGCACGGGGACACATCCCGGGACAATCCCGGGACAGAGCGCACCGCCCGCACGGGAACACATCCCGGGACAATCCCGGGACAGAGCTCACTGCCCGCACGGGGACACATCCCGGGACACATCCCGGGACAGAGCTCACTGCCCGCACGGGAACACATCCCGGGACAGGGCTCACTGCCCGCACGGGGACACATCCCGGGACA